>QXEO01000282.1:329110-516325 GCA_007115705.1 Dactylis glomerata | reverse complement strand
AAGGAGCGCTGCGAGAAATGGAATGACGCCGACTCCCTGGACACAGCTGAATCCAAGAAGAAGAAACAGGCCGAAGCTTCGGCCACCGGCAACCCAGCTGATATCCTGGCCGCTAAGCCCATTCCTATTGCCTGCGAACTTCTCAGTCTTCAGCAACGACTTCATCGCCTGGCCGATGCCACCAACGTAAGTCCTTTACATATAGATATCCCCAGTCCCCGAAAATGTCGGCTGTCCGGGATACGGACATCCGGGATTTTCCAAGACCTTTTGCACTTAGCTGCTTTTGCAATTAACTTTCCGACATATGAGCTCGATTCGAGCTTCAAATCCTAGTCACCGAGAGCCGGGATAGGTGCGCAGCACCTGTGCCGGGTCTCTACAATTTCACATCTCAATTATTTTTCAAATCCTCCTGACCGAGATATAAGCTCGATTCGAGCTTCAAATCCTAGTCACCGAGAGCCGGGATAGGTGCGCAGCACCTGTGCCGGATCTCCTATAGCATAAATAGTTCGTATAATCTTCAACTGTACTGGCATGCTTTAGTTATCTCATATCCCTTCAAATCCTAATACTTTTGCAGCGCATGAATAACGCCCGTGCCGACATGTTCCATGACTTGGTGTGCGAGCATCGGAAGCTTTCCGACGCACACAGCAAGCTCCAGCTGGAACTGTCCCAGAAAGGTAATTTCAGCCGACATACCTTGCCCTTCTCAATAGTCCTCTGGCCGGTACATCTTAATATGCCGACACCTAATCTTTGTCTGACATTTGGCAGCTGGTGCCGAAGCACAAGTCACCGAGCTTACCAAGAGAGTGAAGGAACTTACTGGTATGCCGGATCCTCTTAACCTTGAACTAATCCTTCTGTACTTCAAATCCTTTAATCTTTTCACTGTTTTCTTTCTTCAAATCCTTGTTTTGACTTCAAATCTTTTCAGACGAGAAAGCTGCACTGGAGGCACGCCACCAGGACTGTGTGTCCTCAGTGGATGTAGCCAAGCAACTGGACGACCGGGATGCCGGTCACAAGGCCGAGGTTGAGCAGCTGAAGGGCCGGATCACCGAGCTTCTGGACGAAAAGGAACAGAGGGAGGGCCTACTGAAGAAAACCCAGTCCCTGCTTGTCACCTCCGAGACTGATGCCTCCAACGCCCACGCTGAACTGGATAGCCTGAAGGAGCAGGCCACCAAATGGGAGGTTACAGTTGCACAGCTGAATGCCGACCTTGCCAGTAAGCTTCAAATCCTTTCCCTTTATCCTTCCCGACATAGTGTAATTCTCTCCGGCATATTCTCCTTTTGCTAACATTGTTTCTATTCCTCAGACATGTTTCCCGCTTCCGTCGAAGACGTTGAGAGGGCTTTGCAGTTGGATCGAGAAAGCCGGGGTGTTCCGGTTGACTCGCCCAACTGGGACATGTCGGAGCAGCTGCTGGCTCTGCAGTCCCGGAAAACGCCATGACGCTCTACACCGAAGAACTCTTATATGGCGCCCAGGAGGCATTCTCTGCCCTCTGGCCGGGACAAAGGACTCCCACTGATCCCGTCGACTCGGCAACGATCTGCAGCTGGCCAAGGTTCGCCTCCGGGAGTGGCGAGATTCCGGCGCGAGGGTTGGAGCTGACGAAGCTCTCAGCTACTTCTTGTCCTGGTATGAAAAGGCTGACTTGGAGACTTTGCGCACTGTGCGCGAAGGATCCATCTGGACCACGGATCCGGAACACATCCGGCGCCGACGGGAGCTGGCCCACAGCTATGTGGACTATGCCGACACCGACGCCTTCGTTCGGGATATCCGTGAGCGGAGAAGAAGGACGATGCCGGGACCATCCGCCGCTGCTAGAGGCTCCGACTCCAGCCAGGATGAAGATGAAGCTGAAGAGGCCGACACTGATGTCCCAGAACAGGCATCTGCCCCGGGCGGAGGTGATGGCTCCATTCATCTGCTGGGTCCGGCACTCCTGAAGCCGACATCTCCCCGCCACTGCTCCACCAGCCGGCGCCTCTGCTTCTGCCCCTGGTCCTTGACTTTGCAGGCATAAAAACTTAAGTTTTATCAGATCCCCGGTATACCGGGTGCAGATGTAATATACACGCTTAATTTCCTTTGGTTTGCTACCTGAACAAGTTTTATCTTGGTTTGCTTGTTACTAATGGTCGGATCATCTTTTGGCTAAGTCACCGAGTTGTTTTCCTGTTTCCTCAATTTCACAACCTTGGCTGCTTGTCTACCTCAATTGGCTTTCGACGTATGAGTCTCAAGGTTGCTTCCTCGAACATACAGTACTTTAACTTTGAGACTTAGACTTCAAATCATCCGACACTTTAAATTTTAACTTTAGCTTTAACGAAAATGTCGGTTCGCTTGCTTTGTATTTCCTTAGCCGTTTTCCATGTGTAGACAATCTCCGGATCTACTCTTGCTAGCCATGAAGCCGGGTTTCGGACAGCAGCTGAGTCGAAGAGTGGCCTTTGGTGTCGACACATTACTAGGCCGACATAGGAAACATTCAAATAAAGCTAGCCCGGCATATAACAAAAAACTGTAAATAAACAACAAATATACCTCGGAGCTAGTTACCCGGCTTCTTCGGGATGCCGGTATTTCATTCATTAGTCTTGTGCCGGCACAACACGCCGGCATACAAAGGAAAATATGGAAATACATACATTGTGTTGCTCAGGAGTAAAAGGGGCGCAGTAGAGCTATGTTCCATGGCCTCTTGGTTTCTTCTCCGGACCTGTCCGCCTTATTCTTCTTGGGGTCCTGCGCATCTATAAGATAATAGGCATCATTGTGCAGAGCTCTGCTCACAATGAATGGCCCCTCCCATGGAGGAGTTAACTTATGCCGGCCTTCTGTTCCTTGCTTTAGCCGGAGTACTAGATCTCCCTCTTGAAATCTCCTTGGATTTACCTTCTGCGCATGATAGCGTCTGAGGTTCTGCTGATATACTGCTGTTCTTGATAGAGTTATTTCCCTTGCTTCCTCTAGCAGATCAACATCATTTTCTCTGGCTTCTTTAGCCTCTTCCTCAGTATATAGCACTATTCTTGGTGCATCATGTATTACATCTGTTGGAAGCACAACTTCTGCTCCATACACCAGGAAAAATGGTGTGTAGCCTGTTGATCTATTCGGAGTTGTTCTTAAACTCCACAGCACTGCTGGCAGCTCATCTAGCCAACATCCCGGAGTTTTCTCCAGGGGCTCTATCAGCCGGGGTTTTATGCCGGATAATACTAGCCCATTCGATCTCTCTACTTGGCCATTGGCACAAGGGTGGGCAACCGACGCAACGTCCAGCCGGATTCCCACCTCCTCACAAAATCTGGCAAATGGCCCTTGGGCAAAGTTTGACCCATTGTTAGTGATGATGCTATGAGGAACACCATATCTCAAGATTATATCCTTTAAGAATTTCACTGCTGTGTGACCATCACACTTGCTTATGGGCTTCACTTCAATCCACTTGGTGAACTTGTCCACCATGACCAGGATATGGGTCATTTTCCCTCTGGCCGGCTTAAAAGCCCCGACCATATCCAGGCCCCAAACAGCAAAGGGCCAGGTTATTGGGATAGTTTTCAGGGCAGATGCTGGCTGATGAATCTGGTGGGCATATCTTTGACACCCATTACATTTCCGGACCAAGTTTTCTGCCTCTTGCAGTGCCGTTGGCCAATAGAAGCCATGCCGGAATACCTTTGCCACCAATGCCCTGGACGAAGCATGGTGACCACACTCCCCCTGGTGAATTTCCCGGAGCATCTCCAGACCCTCCGCAGATTCGACACATCTCTGCAATACTCCGGTGGTACTTCTCTTGTATATTTCTTTGTTGATGATGGTATACGCTTTGGATCTCCTTATAACCCGGCGGGCCTCGGTTTCATCCGCCGGCACTTGACCATCCACCATGAAGTTCATGATAGGACGTGCCCATGAGGGCACTTCCCTGACAGTGAACACTGCCTGATCTATTTCCATCATTTCGACCGACACATAATCGATCTCCATGGGCTGCGAAGTCCCCGGGACTGAAGAATCAGTCCCCGGGTATGCCGGAGCAGTCCCCGGGTATACCGGCACAACCTCTTGGCACATTTTACCCTTGCCTTTAGTTTTGCTCCGGAATACTGTACTAACAGCATATGCCGGCCCAGTCCCCGGGACTGAGGAAACAGTCCCCGGGTTATCCGTCCTGGCTCCGGCATCTATCTCCATTGGAACTGCTTCGTCTGGACCTGGCGGGACATAAATGGAGGATGACTCCGGCGAGGGTTTGATCGATGGCTTCCTCAGATGCTCCAGCGAAATGCCGGGCGGGATTGAATCTCGGGAAGACCCCAGCTTGGATAATGCATCGGCTGCATCGTTCTGAGCCCGGAGAACGTGCCGGAACTCACAACCTTCAAAGTAACCACTTAACTGCTGCACTAGGAAACGGTATGATGCCATGTTAGCATCATGCGCGTCCCATATGCCAGAACACTGCTGAATCACTAAGTCAGAATCACCGAAGCACATAATCCGGCGAATTCCTATGTCCTTAGACACCTTCAGGCCATGCACAAGTGCCTCATATTCCGCCACATTATTTGATGCTGCAAAGTGAATCTGCAGGACGTATCTCAGCTGGTCATTCTTTGGTGAACTGAGAACTATGCTGGCACCCAAGCCATGGATTGTCTTGGACCCATCGAAATGCATCCTCCAATAATTGGCATCTGGCAATGGTGGCTCATACTGTATCTCGGCCCAGTCAATAAAGAAATCAGCCAAGACCTGGGACTTGATTGTATCCCTCTTATCGTACTGCGGTGTATATGGTGAAAGCTCTATTGCCCACTTTGCTATCCGGCCGCTGGCATCTTTGTTGCCTATAATTTCCGAGATAGGGGCCTCGGCCACTACCCGGATTGGATGCTCTTGGAAGTAATGCTTGAGCTTCTTGGCCGCCATATAGACACCATAGGTCATCTTCTGATAGTGGGGGTAATTTTGCTTTGAGGTGGAGAGGACTTCACTCAGATAATATACCGGCCGCTGCACGGTTTTGCCTCCTTCCTCTCGCTCTACTACCACCACAACACTAACAACTCGGTTGGTTGCCGCTATATAGAGCAACATTGGCTCCCGGGGCATCGGAGACGCTAATACCGGCGCTGTTGACAACAACTGTTTCAATTCCTTGAAAGCTGCATCTGCTTGCGTTGTCCAGACAAATGTGTCGGACTTTTTCATCAACTGATATAACGGCAGAGCTTTCTCTCCCAGCCGGCTTATGAAGCGGCTCAGGGATGCGAGGCACCCAGTGAACTTCTGTACTTCCCTCAAATCTGTCGGTGGCTTCATCCTTTCTATGGCACGAATCTTGCCGGGATTCACCTCAATACCCCGGCTGGAAACAAGGAAACCGAGCAACTTGCCCGCCGGCACACCAAAGGTGCACTTAGCCGGATTCAACTTCATCCGGAATCTCCTCAGGTTCCCAAAGGTTTCCCGGAGATCATCTATGAGAGTCTTGCTCTCCTTGGTTTTTATGACGATATCATCGACATATACCTGCACATTTTTATCTATCTGATCGTGCAAACACTTTTGCATACACCTTTGGTAAGTTGCGCCGGCATTTCTTAAACCGAACGGCATAGTGAGATAGCAATAAGCCCCGTACAGGGTAATAAAGGATGTCTTTATTTGATCTGGCTCATACAAGGGGATCTGGTGGAAACCAGAATAGGCATCTACAAATGATAACAGTTCACATCCGGCTGTGGAATCAATCACTTGATCGATCCGAGGGAGCGGGAATGGATCTTTAGGACATGCCTTATTCAAGTTGGTGTAATCAACACACATCCGCCATACTTTCACTATGGCGGGCTCATCTTTCTTCTTTTCCACCAAAACCGGATTAGACACCCAATCCGGATGAAGTACTTCCTTGATAAAGCCAGAGGCTAAGAGCCTGGCCACTTCCTCCCATATGGCTTTCCTTCTATCGCCGGCATTCCGCCGGAGCAGCTGCTTCACTGGCTTAGCATCGGGTCTCACGTGCAATGCGTGCTCAGCCAGCTCCCTCGGCACACCTTGCAGGTCCGAAGTAGACCATGCAAAGATATCCCGATTCTCACGGAGGAAGCTGATGAGCTCGCTTTCCTATTTGGGATCCAAACTTGCCCCAACCAGGGCATGGCGCTCCGGGAAAGCTTCATCCAGAGGCACCTTTTTGACTTCCTTACTCACTTGAAAAGAAACGCTGCCACCGGGATTTGTCATGCCCGGCATAGATTTGCCGGCCACGACCGTCTCAGCAATCTCCACTGCTCGCTTGAGCCTCTTCCTCTCCTCTGCAATGATCAGAGTCTCGGCCAGATTGGATCCGGCGGTGGCACATGCCATCGAACGCTTGTAATCACCAATGATGGTGATCACTCCTTTGGGTCCCGGCATCTTCATCTTCAGATACGCCACATGTGTAGAGGCCATGAATTTTGCCAGTGCCGATCTACCCAGCAAAGCATGGTAGGGGCTCTCCAGATCAACCACCTCGAACATGAGGTTTTCCACCCTGCAGTTATCCCGGCTGCCAAACATCACATCCATCCGGATCTTGCCCATCGGCGCACACGAAAGTCCCGGCACAATGCCGTGGAACGTGGTCTTGCTCGGTTCCAGCATATTTTCCTTGATTCCCAGCTTCTCCATCGTATCCCGATACATGATGTTGATGCTGCTTCCATTATCAATGAGGACCTTGCTGAATCTTACGTTATTAGCCGGCCCGACGAATGTCGGATCCATCACCAGAGCATATCCGCCGGGATTTGGCATGATCCAGGGATGATCTGCCCTGTCCCAACCAACAGCCTAGTCAGACCAGTACATCAGCTTTGGCATAGCCGACATAACGGCATTCACCTCCAGACACCGCCGGTACAAGCTCTGCTTGTCTGTTCTCTCGGTCTCAAAGACCATATAGCTCTGATCATACTCCTTGTACTCATTCCGGCCCGCTCCTGGGCCTCCGGCGTTATATTCCGGATTATAGCTCTGGTCAACTTGATTTACGCCGGCATTTCCGGCGTTGCTCTGATTCCCGGGATTAACCGGCCTAGGTGGGACTGCAATCGTATTGGCACCTGTCAACGGCGATGGAGCTGCCGGGACAGAGGGTCTAGCCGGTCCCCAGGGACCTGCATGACCTGCTAATATGTCGTCCAGCCACGAACAGTTCCTTGTCAAATGGTTTGCCGGCTTTCCCGGCTGGAATGTGTGGAACACACAAGGCTTGTCCATGGAAAGACCCACAGTATACTTCGGCCACTACTTCTTCTGGCCGGCGGCTCCGCCGGCATTCTTGTTGGTCCAGACATTCTTCTTTTGGAACGGCTGTGCTTGCTGCTGCGGCTGCTGCTGAGGCTGCTGATAGTCCTCATATCTCGGACGCTGGCTACTGCCGGCGCCCCCTTGCTCTTCCTCCACAGCTGCAACTTGTGCTGCCCCATACCGGTGATCCGGCCTTTCATCTCTTCTCTTGTTCCGGTTATCAGTGCGATAATATTGCCCTGATCTCCCGGCATTGCTGGTGTTCCCCTGGGTTTGCCCCTGTCCTTATGAATCGAGACTGGGCTGCATGGGATCTCCCAGAGCATAACTATCAGCGATCTTGATTGTTTCGGCCAGCGTGGCCGGCATTTGCCTCTGAAGCTTTTGCCACAGCATGGTGCCATGCCGGCACCCATGAGCGAACCACATGATGGCCTGCTGCTCATTGATTCCTTCGCAGGAATTGCGCAACGTGCACCACCTGGTCAGATAGTCACGGTCAGTCTCATTCACTCCTTGCCGGCAGTTAGCCAACTGCTGCGGACGGTTGGGCCTCTTGTATGTACTGGTAAAGTTCGACACAAACTGCTCTTCGAAATCAATCCAGCCGTTGATACTCCCGGCCGGCAAATTATTCAGCCATATCCTGGCTGGACCTTCCAACATCTGCGGCACATATCGTACCGCCCATCTGAGGTTTCCTCCGGCGATGTTCACCGCTGTGGAGTAATCCTCCAACCAATCTTCCGGCTTCGTACTGCCATTATATGTCCTCGCGCCACGCGCGAGCTGGAAGAAGTAAGGCACCGGCTCCCCCATAATCCGGGGTCCGAAACACATAGGGCCCGGAGCTCCTTGTCTCTCCACCAACTCTGATTGGTGGATCTTGTCCAGCTTGAAACGTGCATCATTGGCTTCCAAGGACCGAGGTCCAAGCCGGGATGCTATTGGGCCTGCGATCATCTGCTGCTGTTGCTCCGGCTGATGCTGCTCACTATGTCGGCCTTGCTGGTGCTGCTGCTGATATCCCGCCCTGGCAAGGGCGGAATTGCCATCATCCTCTCGATGTCCCGGATGGCCTGCACCCTGCTGCTGCGCTGCACCTCCGGCGCCCTGTTGCTGACGCCGGGCTGCACTGTTACTCCGGCCACCACCGGCCGCGCCTGCTTCATGCCCGGCCGGCACACTCTGGCCGGGCTTCTTGCTGCCGACATACTTGTCAGCTTGGCCGACATTCTTCTGCACCATCGCCTGCTTTCCGGCGACAGCCGGATCGTACACCTGGATCTGCTTGTCCCGGCGGCCAGAGGTCACACTTCCGGCACGCCGGGCGCTAGGATGCGGGGATGAGGCTTGGCCCCTCGACCTCGCGCCGGCACCTCCCGCCGACACAATGTACTGAGACGCCCCGGCACCCGGGTTTGCCTTCTTAAAGGCCTCCTGCTGCTTTGTAGCTTCAGACAAAAGTTGGTTAAGCCGGGCTTGCTGCTCACGCAGTGCTTCGCCGGATAAACAAGATAAATCCTTAGCTACCTCGGCCGCTGCTCTAAGGTTCTTTACTGGCGAACTATAGACTACCTTAGGCACAGTACTAGTTGCGGTATGACTCTTATCTCTAGCATCTTTTCCTATCTCAGCATTAAGATTTCTGCCTCTAGTTCTAACCTCTTCTATCCGGCTAGGCCGGATTACTACAGGAGTAAAACCATGGGCTGCCTCATACTCACGGAGTTGCCGGTTAAACTGTTCGCGCTCCTGGTTCATGGCCAGGGCCTCGTCGACGAGGGCCTGACGAGATCCCTCCAGGACCTCCCTTGTCTGCTCCGGATCAACGCCGGATCGCACCGGCTCGAGAAGCCGGTCGATGATGGGAAGAAGAACCTCGCCCCTAGCCGGCACACCGGAAGTGCCGGCCAGGTTCTCCGCACGCTCCAACGGAGGACGCGCCGACCTCTTGACCTTCGGCGGCTCCGGAGGAGAAGCTCCGGCCGCTGCTGCTTTGCCGGCATCTTCCGCCGGCGGCACGGATGTGCCGGCCATCATCACCTCAGCCGGCTCTACTGAGCGAGCGCTACGCCCAGCGTGAGCCAGCCGATGTGACGGAGGATCCGACGCCACCAACACCTCCTTCCTGCAAATTCTCTCAGTCCCCACGTACACCTCGTGGGAACCGAAAGACATAATCCGGCCATCCCTGGGGAACGGCCGGCCACCGAGACAACCGGCGTTGTCACTGACGAAACTGAGCGAGCCTAGCCTCTGGACGAGGCCAGAGACCACGCGCACTCCCGAAGCTGCTATCACAGACCCCGTCCGAATGAACACTCCGCCCAGCATATCGATCTGCCCCACGGTGGGCGCCAAATGTCGTCGTGGTGAAACAACATATGCCATAGGATGGCTTAAATGGGGGCCGAACTAGCTGCTGGAGGATTCGGGAGAGGGGAACGAGCTAAAAAGCACGACAGAAAGAGACACTGATCTACCTAGGTTCGGGGCTCTCGTAAGGAGATAACACCCCTACTCCTGCTCTACTGATTGGATATTTGGGTAGATGTAGTACACAACAATGGTGCTTCCAAGCTCTCTGCTAGAGAAGGAAGATGAACTGCTAAGTGTAGGAACACAGAGTGACCAACCCTTTACCAGGGCTCCCTATGCCACCTTATATAGTGGTGGCCAGGGTTACAACGGTCATACAAGACCACAAGACACGGGCTACACTCCAAACAGGAGCTGGTGACGATGGCAGAGACCCTTGACTTCTCCCCTGATTGCTCTCGATGGGACGCCATATCCCTGTACCTTGTACCTCTTGAACTGTGGCCTTACCTCTGTGCGGTGAGCTCGTACTTGTGCACAGTGAGGGTAGGTAACCTCCACTGTGCACCCTGCCATCTTACTCTGCTACCATGCTTGGATGTTTTCTTCCTTGATTGTAGGGATGTGACACCTTGGTTGACTTAAGTATCCCGGATATGACCGTTGGCCATACCCAGGACATATATGCCGGACCAACGACCTACGAGGGTCGGGTAATCCGGCCTCCCCTGCTCCTGCACAACACACCAAATGGTTAGGCCGGCATATCTAAGTATATGCCGGCACACATATACCAGTATTCCGGCTATACCGGCATATCCAAGTATTAGCCGGGATACACACATATGCCGGTCCGGCCGATGCTCTCATATTCCGGCCAGGCCCTTTCTTGATAACTCGGCATAAGTCAACCATAGACTTTGTGTCTTTCTAGTCTCTTGACCCTACCGGGGGTTATCCCCCCGACAGCGGCTGGAGGAGGAAGACGATGACGTGGCCTGGCAGTGGGACCCATATGTCAGCAAGGGAGAGGGGAAAAGAAGGTACCGATTCGGGATCCTCCAGTTGGGCCGCGGGCTACTTCTCCTTCTGGGCCGAATTGTTTCCCCGGGTCCATTTCTATTTTTATTTCTTCTTTTCTCCTTTTCCTTTTTTGTTTTCTGATTTGATTCAAATCTTTTGCAAAACTCCTTCAAATAAAACAAAAATTCTAAACTCTTCTAATAATCCAAGCAATGCTCCAAACCAGTAAGAAATATGTTTTCAAGATAAAAGCAAATTTTGAATATATCTTTACAAACATAGCAAGGGTTTGCTTGCATAAAAGAGATAGAAGTAGGGTTTGAAAACAATTCTTTGAAGGAGAAAAAGGAAAATAGTATTTTATAAAATAATAGTTGAGATTCACACTCAATCAAGGGTTTGCAAAACAATCTTTACAAATACTTTTGTAACTCATTTCTCTGCAAGCAGGCTTGCATAAAGTTGAATAAAAGCAAGAGAAAATATTTTTGGTATTTGGTTTTTCTCATAGGAGTTCAGCATGAAGATAGGAAGTTTGAAATGGTTTTTGAAGTAAAGTTATAAATAAACTCAAAAGTTTTAAATCTTTGTGAAATTTCAATCAAGTCAAACAATTAAAAGCACATATTTTAATATTTTTGATTTTCCAAAAAATTGGAAAAGTCAGGGATGTTACATTAATCCTGGAAATTGATAATTGGGTGAATCCACTTGGAGTAGCTTAGTATTGTGTTATGATACCTACTTATACTTGTGAATGTGTGTTTTCTTGCTATAGTGAGGTGTGTGAATTATTTGTGCTTGTGTGCTTATCGTGTTAATTTGTTATCGGCGCTAGATTTGAACGACGCCGGGTTCTCTTAAGGGGAGGTATTTGAATATCAAGAGGAATACAAGTGACAAGCTGACCAAGGCAAGCCATCTAAAATTGTTGCATATCTAATCCTAGTTTTACTTACTGCACGCTTTATAAATGTTTATGGAAATGCATGTTTTTATATTGCTATTACCTCTAGATAGCAATTGTTGGCGACTTGGCTCCACAAGTCATTTGTTATCATCCTTATGGATGACACCCTCTCGACACCTACTTATCCCCTGGGTTAGTGGTATGATGGTTAGCATCATGACCTTTGGAAAACCTTGTAGTGGAGCAAAAACTCTAGGTTGGGAACACTCAAATGGGTCTTTGGAAATGATTTCAGAAACCTTGGAATGGAGTGCTATTCCATTAATGGATTTCAAAAATGAGTTTGAAAATAAGGTGGGGATGTATATCCCGGAGTTGGAGGCAGGAGTCTTTCAGAAATGACATTGGTGGTCCCTAAGTGTTTGCTCAGAACAATTAACCCGTGCAACCACGATTACCCTGGTATGGGACGGGACGTAGCGGAGTAGTTTGTTCACTTTGGTATGGGGCCTCCAAATGTAATGGTAGTCCGACCATGGACACCTTTTCTGGGGCACCCTGGGTAGCAGTAGCTACTCAGGCTCGCATTGTCACCTTTTCAGGTTGGCAGGGTTATAACCTAGGGGCCCTCATTGAAAACGCCTGCAAGTGATGGCAGGGTTCCGAAGGGTCAAGTGGGCTGGGGAATTTGCTACTCCTGGGTCAAACAGCCACTTGGGCTTCGATGTTGAGGGGTGCATCTCTAGGTGGTAGGTCCTATGCTAAGGTGGGCAGGTGAAAAACTACGATCGGGTGCTTGTCGTGGCATATATTGTTATGCGGGGGAGATGCCCACACGATGAGTATCCGGATGATTGTGGGCAAAGTGTACAACCTCTGCAGAGTGTAAATCTATTCGAATAGCCGAGTCCTCGGTCATGGACGGTTGGGACGACCGTTACTTAGCCCAATGTCAGGTTTTGGTTTTACAAAAATGTTTTCGAGAAAATGGAGAAAGGTGCCGGATGGAGTACTCAGAGGGTACTCCCATGGCATGGTTATGGTTCGGAGTACTTGCAGGGTACTGCCGAGGAAATGGAGATGGTCATGTGTGATTGACCTGGTTTTATAAAGGAGGGTGGTCATGTTTGATTGACCACCGGCTCTCTCTCGAAAACCAAATGAGTTTCCCCCTTTCCTAGAGATTTTAGCAAAAATGTTTTATAAATGTTTTTAATAGAGATATGGAGATGTCGTAGAACAAGGTTCTAGACATGCTATATCGACATGGGGAAGTATGTTTTCAAATAAAACAAACTAGTGTAGAGCCTTCCCTTGCTATAGCCGTACTGCATATCAAACTCCTTCCCTTTAGATGGTTTGCGAGTACAATTCAAAATGTACTCATGGCTTTGTCCCTGGCTATTAACTTGTTCAGACCTGGAGGAAGACTTCAATGAAGACGATGATGGGTACGTCGATGCCGGTGTGAACTAGGAACGTCTCCCAGTCAGTTGCCTATAGGGTAGTAGGCATGACGTGGGTCATCAACGCTGCTTGGTATCCACTGCTTAGTTGTAAACTTGCCCTGCATGGCATTATCAGTCTTGGTCATGTGACCAATTGTAAGACTTTATTTCGGTACTGTAATGGATGATGTAATTCTGTTATCAACTCGGATATGTGGATTCACGACACACTGATCATGGGATCGTGAATTGAATGCATATCGGGTATTCCGGATGGGTAATCTGGGGTCCCCACAGAAGCGTGCCGAAGAGTTCACTTCCTCGAGTGCCTCCATTCATAAAACTATGGCCGGGGAAGCCCTCGCGCCAGAGGACGACGTAGAGCTCTTCGACCTCATGGACTCGTGAGTGTCATCCTGCTTGTTTTCATATACTATCTGTTCCCTGTCGACTTTGATAGGTGACTTTGTTTGTTGCTCTTTTTCTTAGTGACGAGGAGAACCCGAAGAGATTTGCTGCTGTCACCCCTATCACTGATACTCCTGTTGTCGATGAACCATCGTCACAAGAGGTTGATCCAGCAGCGAAATCTTCAAAAGCTCCGAGGAAGCCTGCTAAGAAGGTAGTCACTGTTCGTAGTTCTAAGTGCATGAAGAAATCGTCAGACGCCGGTGCTTCTCTTGAGGCCCATCAGTCCACAAGCTCCTCCGACGATGTGCATGAATATACTGGTATGTTTATTTCTACTGTTGCGTGTTGATACTCACATACTATTTGTGGACAGAACTTGATGAGGAAATTCGTCGCCTTGGGCAATGAATGCGTCGAGTACCTGAAGGCTGCTAAGGCCTCTGACGGTAAATTTCTTTTCCTATATTTGCTTGTCCTGTATGCCTTTCTTTGCTTCTTTGCTTGACTTTTCCGTTCCTCCTTGGTGAACTGCAGATGCTCTAGCGACAGCCAATGCTCGCATTTCATCGCTGGAAGCTGAACTCGACGCTTCTAGGAAACCTTTTGATGCCGCCACTGCTGCCAAGGCCAATGCTGAGAAGTCGACTAAATCAGCACTGACTAAGGCGAAGAAAGCAGAAAATGCCTTGACTGATGCTAACAAGGAGCATCTCCACCGAGAACAGGCCATGGCTGAGCGGCTGAATATGATGTCTGCTGTTGCTAGAGGTACATACTGATGACCCACAAGTATAGGGGATCGCAACAGTCTTCGAGGGAAGTATTACCCAAATTTATTGATTCGACACAAGGGGAGCCAAAGAATATATGTAAGCCTTAACAGATGAGTTGTCAATTCAGCTGCACCTGGAAACAGTCTCGCTCGCAGTGGTTTATTAGTAGCAACAGCTTTATAGTGGTGACAGTAGTGAAACAGTAACAGCAGTAGTAAAATAGCAGCAGTAATAGTAACAGTTGTAAACAGTAGGAACAAATACTGTAGGCATAGGGATGGATTACGGGCGTTGCATGGATAAGATAATTCATGAAATCAATGAGACATGGGCATTGCAGATAAATAATGATAAAGCATCCTAGTACAAACAATCATAGGCATGTGTTCTGTATATAGTCGTATGTGCTCACAAGGAGAAACTTGCACGACATCTTTTGTCCTACCAGCCTGTTGCAGCAGGGCCTCAAGGGAAACTACTGGTAATTAAGGTACTCCTTTTAATAGAGTACCGGAGCAAAGCATTAGCACTCGGTGAACACATGTGATCCTCACATCATAGCCATCCCCTCCGGTTATCCCAATTTCTGTCACTTTGGGGCCTCGGGTTCTGGACAACAATATGTGTATCCAACTTGTAGGTAAGACCATAAACAACAAGTATCATCATAGAAATAATAACATGTTCAGATCTGAAATCATGGCACTCGGGCCCAAAGTGACAAGCATTAAGCACAACAAGTTGCAACAATGTCATAGGCACTAAATAAAGATACTAGGCACTATGCCCTAACAATCTCATATCAAATTACATGAACAATCTCATCCAATCCCTACCATCCCCTCACCTACAGCAGGGGAATTACTCACACATGGATGGGGGAATCATGGATGGTTGATGGAGGAGCGTCGGTGATGATGGCGATGAAGATCTCCTCCAAATCCCCATCCCGGCAGGGTGCCAGAACGGAGTTTCTGGTTCCGAATCGCGGTTTCTGATGGCGGCGGTGCAGCGGAAGTCTATCTAGGAAAAACGCCGTCTCCCCGATATTATGTCGTCAGAGGGTATATGTAGACGAGAGGGGAGGCCGAGAGGATGGCTGGGGCCTCCTCACACCAGGGTGGCGCGGCCAGGGCTGGGCCGTGCCACCAGTGTGTGAGGGGCCCTCAGGCCTCCTCTCCCTCCTGTCTTCTGGCTCCGTGGGTCTTCTAGTGAAATAGGATTTTTCATGATTTTTCCCGAATTTTTACTGGAAGTTGGATTTCTGAACAAAAACGAGACACCAGAGCAATTCTGCTGAAAACAGCGTCAGTCCGTGTTAGTTGTATTCAAAACACACAAATTAGAGGAGAAATAATAGCAAAAGTGTTCGGGAAAGTAGATACGTTTTGGACATATCAACTCCCCCCAAGCTTAGCTATTTGCTTGTCCTCAAGCAATTCAGTTAACAACTGAGAGCGATAAAAGAAACTTTCACGAACACATTTGCTCATATGATGTATATATATACTAACTATGTGATCAAGTACTCAGACAATTCATAATAAGAAATATGCAACTAATGTCACCTCATAGTCAAGTAAGCTATGAAAGAGTGCCAATGCACTAATAACAAGTAGCAAGTACATAAGAAGCTACAAGATTGCAATATGCATAAACGATATGAAAGAGTGATATCCAGCTTGCCTTTATTTGTGGAGCAAAACATAAATGCTGAGGCACCTCTGAAGTTCAAGAGAAGACTAGAAGTAGAAATATCAAAGACACAAGCATCAAAGTTATACCACAATTAACCGTGTTCTGGGACAAGCACATTACACTAAGAATAACAACTATGCTCTCAAGAAGTGCTTAAAAGTTAGAAGATGAAGACTCAACATAAAAGTAAGAGATAGGCCCTTCGCAGAGGGAAGCAGGGATTTAACATGTGCTAGAGCTTTTCATTTGTAAAACAGAGATAAAAAATTTATTTTGAGAGGTGGTTGTTCTATGTCAACGACTAGCAATGGGGACTTGCTATCTTCCATAATAAACAAGTTCCGAGTTCTTTGAAATTTTGGCACATTGGTGCTCTTTTATAAAGCTTTGGCACTCCTCCCGAACTTTTTTCCTTTCTCAAACCATGGCTAACCGATTCCATCGGGTGCCCACCAACTTTCACATTCCATTGGAGGAGTGCCTTTTTTTCTTTCTTTTCAGAATTAGATTATAATGGTCTGACCAGCTCCCTTGCAAAATTAATGACGAGCAGATGAAGCTGCCTAGTCGAGGGGTACTTAATTTAATATGGAAGATAGCAATTCCGACCACTACGTCCCCATGAGCTAAAAACAGTGGCACAAAATGAGAAGTAGTTGAAAGTTTTGAAAGGTAGCACATGAAAATTTACTTGGAATGGCTTACAAATACCATGCATAGGAATTTATAGTGGACTCTTTGGAAGACTTGGTTTTTGGTAATTGGATGCATGAGTAGATCTCATACTCAGTACAAGTGAAGGCTAGCAAAAGACTGGGAAGCGACAATCGAGAGAGCAATAACTATCATAATCATGCTTGCGACAAAACGAAATTAATATAGGCATAAAAATGATACAAGAACTCTGAGGCAAAGTAAATCATCAAGGCTTAATTGACTTTTTGTTCAGTCATGTGCATGCTTGAGCATGTGCCAAGTCGATTCAAATGAAGCTTTCAGAGGAGGATACCACAATAACATACCATATTATGAATAAAACAATGCATGCAAGCGTCTACATGACATGCTACAAGCGAATAGTAAATTGAAACTAATCATATGAGAGCAAGAACTACAAAGCATCCATTAGATAACATATACCTTACATGAACCGACTAAGCATGTCCACATAAATGAGTATATGTACAAAAATGAAAACAAATAGAGTTCATACCAGCCTCTTACCACATCTCGGATTGTCATATGTCGTCATTATTGCTCTTCACTTGTGTGGCTTGAATAATATAAAGTGAATACCAAGCTCCAATGGAGTAATGGGAGACTGAACTCTGCAACAAACTTTACAAAACCGAGGAAGAACAACAAATATTTTTGTGTTTTCGATTTTTGAAACAAAAGCAGAAGGAAATAGCAAACAAAGCAAAATATTTTTGGATTTTTCAAGCGGCAAACTGAAAATAGCAAGTGAAGCAAACCAAAGGTAGCAAACTAAAAAGACAAACGAAGAGAAACAACGGAAATATATTTGGTCTTTTTGTGTTTTGGAAAGCAGAAATAAGAACTAGAACAATAAAGAAGGTGAAACATGGATAAACAAAGGTCCGACAAAATATAATATGTAGATGAGTGCATCGTCGGCGTACCACCCCCCAAGCTTAGGCTTTTGGCCTAAGTGGAGATCAATCCCAACTCGGACAACTCGGCCATGAGGTGGCACCTCTGTAGTGTGACGAAGAAGCACCATCGTCCTGATATGAGCTCGAGGACGCCCCGGAGTGGTACGTGGTGAAGTGATAGGCCGACTCCTCCTCTTCTTCCTGGACCACCGCGCCGTGTTGGATATTGAAACCAAGCAACCTAAGCTGATCGTCCAACTCCTCCTTCGTGCGCGACCATGGCCTCACGTGAATGCTGAACAAGTTAGGCTGAGGCAGGGGAACTTCCCTTTCCTCTCCATCAATAAATAACATCCTGTAAACTAATTTTCCTGCACATGAGTTAGCAGTAACAAAATGATGGAGTTTCATGGCAGCAAGATCAAGCCTCTGTGGAGCCAACAATACATCATTAGGAGCAATAGAAAGTCCTAGCTCAGCAACAATGCACGCGGCAATAATACCTCCATAAATAGGTCCCCTAGCGGCTAGGCGACGAGCAATAATAGCACCAAGGTTATACTTCCTACTAACATCAAGAGCGGTAGCTAGAAAAGCTAAATGATAGTTGGAGATATTGCTAGTGTTTTCTCTACCAAGTACACTAGTTGCAAGATAGTAAGTAAAATATCTAATAGCTGGGAGCTGAATGTTTCTTATCTTGCCACGCTGTGCGGTGCGGTCATCATCATTGGTCACCCCTCGGTAAAGCTCCAACAAATCAGCTGGGTGATTTTGTATCCTCTTGGCCATTCCAAACATGGGAATACCTAAAATAGAACAAAACCTCCCCAAAGGCATGGTGATAGACTTATCATAAATCTTAAATGCAACTGAAGGATTGAAATGAGCGTTAATAAATTTAAAACTTTCAACGAAAATCTTTGTAAGCATAGCATATTGGTCTCTTTCATCTGTCATGTAAGCAGTCAATCCAACCCTGTTAATAAGGACCAAGAAATCATCAAGAATCCCTGCATCACTCAAAAAGTTAATATAAGGGAAGGTGGATGGATGTGCATCTCCATCGTCCCCTTCAAGGTTTGGTGACATGAGATCCTCATTATAAGACATCCTATATTGAGCAGTGGATCTTGAGGGCCTTGATGACCTTGGTGCATCACTTTCAAACACTTCTCCATATGTGAAGTTGTCCATCTCCCTTCTCTGAATTTTTTTTAACAAACTCATAAAAAGTGATTTTAAGACAAGCAAGTGTAAGAAACTACTATAGTGATTTACTAGAGAGCTATCATGCATCAAAATAACAATTCTAAGCAATAGAACAAACATGCATACTCATTTATACTGTCACCTACAAAGCAAAAATACTCAAGAAATACTTCACCAAAAGAAATTCTACTTGGACAAGTGGAGGAGTCACATACAGAAGAACAAATGCTCCAAATTTCAGCAGAAATGTTGGGCTGAGCAAGGAGATCGAAAAATCGAGGTGAAGAACAGCAAGAACTCGGGTTTGAGCTGAGTGTGTCGTTGTTTTTGGGAGAGAGAAAGAGCAGGGGAGGAAGAGATAAGTGAGGGGCCAGGTGGGGCCCTCTCACACCTGGGTGGCGCGGCCAGGGCTGGGCCGCGCCACCTATGTGTGAGGTGGCGTGGCAGCCCCTCCTGGTGCCTCCCAGGTGTCTCTCTGCCCCATTTTTGACATAAAAATTTATAAAGAATTTTCAAGAATTTTTTGAGAAACTTTATTTTCGAGGATTTTTCAGAAATTGGCATATCGATAAAACTCAGAAAAACGAGGATGAAAAGATTTCAAGAAAATCAAAACTAAGCATGCAGCAGCTCTGAGATACTCTTAATCATGCAACTAAACTAAAGGAATAAAATTTGATGAAAGTAAATGTAACAACCCAAATATTTGTAATCCATTTCCTATGAATTAAAGTGCCAAATTTTGGACCAACTAAAACTTTTTCATTCATATTGCATGCATGCATACATTTTCTATTATATGTCTTTTATGATTTCATGTGTGTTATAACTTGTTGTGCAATAGTTAGTTAATTCTAACTTAACCAATAGAAGCATTAGAGAAGAATCATAATAGCCAAAGAAACCAGAAACAAAAGAAAGAAAGAAAAAGAGAAGAAAAAGTTGATCTAGAAATTATTATTGACTACCCTACTTTGAACACTTAGATTAAGCTTTCTGCAACTCAACTCAAGGTGTGGTCAGTTAGTTGAGCTTGACCAGTCTGCATACTAACTGGACCAAGAAGTTTCAAACCAAAATTCAAAGTGTAACCTAACCCAAACATCTGCCAAAGTTTGAATCTGAAACAGTGACCAAACCCCAAAATTCAAATATGATTTCTGCAAAATATGATATTTCTTCAGAACAAAAATAGTTCTGGAATCCTTGTCTAATATGTTGACCACCCAAAGTGAAAATTTTCAAAAATTTGAATTCAAATTTCTTGCGGGCATTGTGTCGAGCACCTGGTGGGCAAAAATCCGGCAAAATCGGTTTCACTGTGAACAACGCTGTTCACCTTCGCTCGAATCCTGTAGCCATGCCTGGGGAGCTTCCTTGGCCGAGCCCCAGCCCCCTCTGCCCCGACCCAGGCCGTGCGACATGAGAGGAGAAGGCCGAAGCCGCCCGAACCCCCCCTTTTCTGTCCCTCTTCTCTCTGCACGACGCCGACCGTCGTGGCCTCGCCAGCACCGACCCACAGTACCCCGTCGCTGCGACCAAGCCCCTCCAGCACGCCCCCAAGGCCGCCGCGCCCGGCATCGCCGACGCACATCGCCAGGACCCCCTGCGCAGGCCACCTACTGGACACCTTCGCCCTCGGCCTCCTGGCCTATAAAAACCCCCGCCGAGCACACGAATGAACTCACCCCACTCCCAGCAAGCTCCCAGACAACCTCTCTTCGTCCCGTTCGCTCTCGTTCGCAGCAGCCGTCAACGCCGGCGAGCTACTGGACGCGGGAGGCGCCGCCGCGTTCGGCCTCCGTTGGGCAAGCGGACGCCGGGAAGTGGAGGAGGAGTGTTGCCGGAGTCTTTTCCGCCCCTCGCCGTCAAGCCCTGCTTCCTCTACGCGCGTCGCCGTCGTCTTCCTCTCTAGATGCCGGTGAGCTCCCTCCCTCGCCATCGAACACGACGCAGACGCGCCGTTGGATTAGTATCCAACGGCAGCGTACCGATTCGGGTGACTTAAGTCACCTGACGCGTAGGCCCCACATGTCAGGTTCAATTTCGAACGTTTCCTGCCGGGGTGAAGCGGTACTGGGCCGGCCCATTCGGGTTTCTTCTGGATTCGGCCCAGTGCAGAAAGATTTGGTCCGAAACGTTTTTACTTATTTTCCCGCCTATTTTAAATATGTTTCAGATATGATTTTCTAACTTTCATTCCAAGAGTTTTAGAAATCCATTTTTAGCAAATAAATATGCGTTGGAAAGCTTAGGAAATGATCTACCCTCTGAAACTGGTTAGAATTCAATTTGAGTTAGGGATTTAATTCAATAAGAATACTTTGACCATAGCCCTATTAATCTTAGGAAATTTCTAGAAAATTGTTTAAACCTCCTAAAAATTTGAAACTTGGTTTAGGACCTCACTAGTTAACTCACCTACTAATTAGTCCAACCTTAATCAATTAAAACCTTGTTAGTGGTATCAATTAGACCCTAATCCAATCCTTGTGTGTAGCATAAAATGATAAATCTCTAATATACTCTTAGTTTAATTTTTCCCTCCATACCAATTCACTTAATTAAATCTCTCCCCACTTGAACTAGCCCTAATAACCCTAGTTTCATACCAATGCTTAGAAAGTAAAAAACATATGGCACATGGTAGAAAAATCTAACTTACACACTTGATGAACACTTGGAAGAAGCCTTGCAACCCAACGCAATAAAATCCAACATGAATGCTATTGTTTGAAAACAAGTATGTGTGCTTGGAGTGTTGTTAGCATTGTGTAGTGATTGTGTGCCTTGTGTTTATTCGTTATTAGACGCTAGTGTTGCTGAGGAGGATATTGAAGGGGAATTTTATCAAGAAGAAGAAGACTACCCCGGACACTTTGCCAACCAAGGCAAGCCATCTTTTGAATCATACTCCAAATGCCTAGTTTTATTATTGCATTCTACTTGTTTTAGGTAAATTGCATGATTGAATTGCTAGAGTAGAATGATATATGTGTAGTGATATCTTGCTTAGCAAGGGCATCAAGCTGAGTTTATCCAACCCTATTTAGTGGTATTATTACTCAATGAAGATGCTTAGTCGCTAATAAAATTGAGGCCATCTCTAAAGGGAACCCTAATTGAAATTGGTGACTTGAACTTGAAAACTGGAATAGGAGATTGCTCCTACATGATGGTTTTATGAAGGAAAATAATTTTGACTAAGGACTATGGAATGTATTTGCTAAATGATACTAAGTGATGTACCATGTGAGCCAACCATACCGTACGACCACATTACCCCTAAATGGGAAGGGGCTTAGTCTGTAGCTTGTTTATTTTAGTATGGGAGATCTTGTATCATCTTTTATAGAAGTAAGCCATGCGTGGGTGCTTCCGAACCGAGTGGAAAATTTCCATTCATGCAGCACTCTGCAGCGGGCAAAACTATGAGTGCCAAAATGGACTCTTAGGTAAGGATCCTATACTAGAGTAGACAAGTGAAGGAGTTTGTTTGATTATCTGAACCTCACATACTTTGTGTATGACGATCCGTGGATTTCTCCCAGCAGATGTATCGAATCTTGTGGGTAAAGTGTACCCCTCTGCAGAGGTTTCAAAACTATTCGAATAGCCGCGTCCTCGGTTATGGACAGTTGGCAAGCTGTACTTGACTTTTGTCAAGAATGTTAACAACTTATGGTGAACTGGGTGAATGACTTGACTTGACATTGTCGTCGACACACTTGAATTTCCTCTTTAGATTGAACTTATAGAATTAAAAGCTTCTTCTCTACCAATGAACATTCTTGGGAAATAAAACTAGCTTTTGCAAATGAACTTAGTGCTTAGTCCACCATATCAACCTTGCATATCTACTTCATCATTTCCTTTATAAGATGGTTTGCGAGTGCATCCAATGTACTCATGGCTGTGTCCCTGGCTATCAACTTGGCCAGACTATGGGGAAGAGTATCCGGAGGAAGGTTATGAAGAAGAGTATCAGAACTAAGATCGTCTCCTGAGTCGCCATTGCCTGTAGGGTGAAGGCATGGACCCGAAGACGTTATTTCCGCTGCTATATTGTGTTGTAATATGAACTTGGTCACTAGGACCATTGTATTTGAACTATCGTATTGTAATGTCTCTGGAACTGGTTACCAACTACGTTATGTGTATCACAACAATGATTCTGGGATTGTGGTGGAATGCATAATGGGCACTTCGAATTTGTGATAAATTCGGGGGTGTTACAAGTTGGTATCAGAGCCTAGGCTGACCATAGGAGACCTTAGTTAGAATGGGCGTTAAATGAAACCTTTATAAAAGCAAAGAGATAAGTAATGATTTAAAATTGCTTAGTCTTTTCCTCTCTATTTACAAAGCTTTGCACATGCTTCAGTTTTTGCCTACTTAAAATTTTGCACACTTGAGTTGATCACTAACTTAATCTAATCTAAAATTTTGTAGATGGCCCCGATATTCACTGAGCAGTACCAGTGGGGCCATGGTGGCAGCCTTTGTTTCGAGCGCGACCTCACCACCCTGACCTTGTTCCTAGATCGTCTGTATCCGGAGTTCATGGGAGCCGTGCTCAATGAGCACCCAGATGGAGAGCTACGGTGGCTTATCAGGGCGAGTTGCCGTTGCAAGAAGGGAGATCTAAGTTCTCCAAGGATCAAGTTTGAGCTTGTGGAGAACACTTGGGCCGATGGTTTGGTCCGAGGTATGCAGGAGATGCATGCCCGCTTGTGCGGACTGCATGTGGAGGAGGTCCAGGGGGAGCGCTTTAGGAACTTTGCTCGGCGTGATGCGGATGGGCGTCCCGCAAACATGCCAGGGCAAAATGAGCCGAGTACCTATATCGATCACATGGACTTCTTGCTGTACTCCACTCAGCAGGAGGCAGATCGTGCCCGTACCAAGGCCAACCTTGAGCACTTCGCACTGGTGGAGGCAAGGAGCACCATCAGGATCCTTGCTAGGGATCGCAAGAGCCTTCGCCGCCAGCGCGATGAGAGGGATCAGACCATTGAGGAGTTGAAGGCCAATGTGGCTGAGCTGACTGAGTACATTGAGGATCTCGAGAGCCACCTTGGTGAGGAGGAAGGCATTGACCTCCGCAAGGAGGATAATGCCCTCATTAGTGACGAGGATGACTTCATGGAGGACCTTGATGATCAGGAGCATGATGAGGATGCTAGATTCATTGAGGATGATGAGGAGGAAGACCCCGAGGAGCCCAATGTTTAGAGTGGAGATCCGAGTGTTATCTAGTTATGAGTTTACTTTAAGTCACTTCATGTAGGTGTGAGTTGTATCCCCCTCTCTAGTAGACGAGTCGCAATGGTTTGATGTAAACCATTTGTAATGTGTGAACCCGTATGTGTGGTATGTTTGATGTTTGTTGAATGAAATATGAATTTGGCCCTTAAGGCCTTAGTAAGACAAAAATTGCATCATCCATGTTACATTTAAATCTTAGCAATTAGTTTTTCCCTCTTGTCTTACACACCTTATCTTCAGATGCCGCGAGTACCCCCACCCCCGAACCCGGAAGTGGCACAACTGCTAAGGTTGATCATGGAAGACCGGGAAGCAGCCCGAGCTGAGCGCCAAGCTAACTTGGCCACTCTTCAGCAACTAACCCAGATGGAAATGAACCACAACAATGGCAATGGAAATGGCCATGGTGAAGGAGAAAACAATGGCCATGGTGATCACCGATCCAAGTTAAGGAGCTTCCAAAACACCAACCCACCGATGTTCACTAAGTCTGAAGAACCCTTAGATGCTGATGACTGGCTTCACACTATGGAGAACAATTTGGCAGTCGCCGAAGTTGGTGAAAGTGAGAAGGTTTTGTACACCACCCACTATCTTGCTGGAGCCGCAAGAGCTTGGTGGGACAGCACCCGTGCAATGCAAGCCCAAGGGTATGTGATGCCTTGGGAGGAGTTCAAGAGCAAGTTTAGCAAAGCTCATGTTCCTTTGGGATTAGTTAAGAGGATGAGAGATGAGTTCAGAAATCTGAAGCAAGGTTCCCTATCTGTGGTTGACTACCGTGACAAGTTCCTTACCTTGTCTAGGTATGCCCCAGATGACACCAACACCAATGAGAAGAAGCAAGAAAGGTTTCTGAATGGACTTCATGATGAGATGCAATGTGTCTTGGTCAGCATTCCCTTTGCAGTCCTGGAGTCCTTGGTTGACTCTGCCATTCAGGTGGAAGGCAAACTCAAGCAAGCTGCAGAGAACCGTAAGCGCCTTATGATGTATCAAGGCAACTCAAGCAACTCGCAGAAGCCAAGGGGAAATCCACCTATGGGTTTCGCCCCTGGACCTATGAGGCCATCTGCACCTGCTCCACGTCCCAACTTTCCCAACCGTCCGACCGGCAACAACTTCAACCGTGCACCCCCAAGACCTAATGGCAACAACTTCAACCCCAATACTCCAAGGCCGAATGGCGCACCTGCGCTGCCCAAGTCGGGTGACAAGTCTGGTGTTACCTGTTATGAGTGCGGAATCAAGGGGCACTACTCCAATGAATGCCCTAAGAAGCTGAATGATTCATCCAAGACCACCGCTCCTGCTCAGCAACAGCGCCGTGTTGGAAATGGCAAGAATTATCCACCAAGGAACCAGCCTCACCCTCGAGGCCGTCTGAATCACATGAATGTTGAAGAAGCTCAGGAAGCAACCGACGTTGTGCTTGGTATGTTCCCTATTAATTCAGTTCCTGCAAGAGTTCTGTTTGATTCTGGAGCTTCACACTCGTTTGTTACTAAGTTATTTGTTGATAAAAGTGGACTTCAACCAACACCCATGAAACATGCCATGTTAGTACAAATACCTGGGTCAACAACAAGGGCTGAGTGGAACTGTTTGGCAGTTCCCATAGAAATACATGGAATAGTTTTCTTAGCCAATTTGATAGTGTTGGGAACTAAAGGTTTGGAAGTAGTTCTTGGAATGAATTGGATGTCTTCCCATCAGGGAATTATAGATTGTGCCAAAAAGACCATCACTATGAGGAGTAGCAATGGAATTGTAGTAAAGCATGTGTCAGTTAAACCATCCCAAATCACCAGATGTCATAAGAGTATCTCAGGGCCAACGCTGGAGCAAGTGCCCATCGTCTGTGAATACCCGGATGTTTTTCCCGATGAGCTACCCGGAATGCCACCGGATCGGGATATTGAGTTCATCATTGAGCTTATCCCAGGAACTGGATCTATAGCCCAACGACCCTATCGTATGAACCCAGCTGAATTAGTGGAGTTAAAGAAGCAATTGGATGACCTTTTGAGTAAGGGATTGATTCAGCCAAGTTCTTCCGCTTGGAGATCACCCGTCTTGTTTGTAGATAAAAATGACGGTTCCAGCCGACTGTGCACTGATTACCGCAAGCTAAATGATGTGACCATCAAGAATAAGTATCCTCTCCCTAAGATTGATGATCTATTTGACCAATTGACCGGAGCTCAAGTCTTCTCGAAAATAGACCTTAGAACTGGATACCATCAACTGAAGATTCGTGCAACTGATATACCCAAAACAGCCTTCACTACCCGATACGGATTGTATGAGTACACCGTAATGTCTTTTGGATTAACCAATGCCCCTGCTTATTTCATGAATTTCATGAATAAGGTTTTCATGGAGTTCTTGGATAAGTTTGTTGTTGTCTTCATTGATGACATTCTTATCTACGCCAAGTCTGAAGAAGAGCATGCAACCCATCTGAGACTAATCTTAGAAACTCTGAGAGAGCATCAGCTTTACGCCAAGTTTAGTAAGTGTGAGTTTTGGTTGAAGGAAGTTGGATTCTTAGGCCATGTATTATCAGCTGGAGGAATATCAGTAGACCCAAAGAAGATCAAATCAGTCATGGAATGGGAAGCCCCTACCACTCAAACTGAAGTTAGAGGTTTTCTCGGATTAGCAGGATATTACCGCAAATTTGTTGAAGGGTTTTCAAGCATTGCCAGACCCATGACCCAACTATTGAAGAAGGACAAAAAGTTTGAATGGACCCCTAAGTGTGAAGAGAGTTTTCAAGAGCTCAAGAAGCGGTTGGTGACCGCCCCCATCCTAACCATGCCTGATATCACCAAGAACTTTGATGTCTATTGCGACGCCTCCAAACTTGGACTTGGTTGTGTGTTAATGCAAGAAGGTAAGGTCATAGCTTACCTCTCCCGGCAGCTTCGACCTCATGAAGAAAACTATCTAACCCATGATCTTGAGTTAGCAGCCGTAGTTCTAGCTCTGAAGACCTGGAGGCACTATCTGATGGGTAACCGTTGCGAGATCTACACTGATCACAAGAGTTTGAAGTATATTTTTACCCAGAAGGAGTTGAACATGAGGCAAAGAAGATGGATAGATTTGATCAAGGATTATGATCTGGAAATTCATTATCACCCCAGTAAGGCCAATGTGGTGGCCGATGCATTGAGTAGGAAGCCATGCACATTGAATATGATGATCAAAGAGGAGCAACCTATGTTGCACCAAGAGTTTGAAAACTTTGGATTGGAACTAGTCAGTCAAGGATTCTTAGCCAACCTTGAGTTTCAACCCACCTTGATGAGCCAAATCAAAGAAGCCCAGAAGGGAAATGAGAGTATTGACGGAATTAAGCGCATAATTAGTTCCAGCAAGGTGCCAGGATTTGAGGAAGATGATCAAGGAGTTCTCTGGTATAAAGGACGTATTTGTGTGCCTGCTGATTCAGAACTGAAGGAAGTCATTATGAAGGAAGCCCATGAGACACCTTACTCCATCCACCCCGGTGGAACCAAGATGTATCAAGATTTAAAGGAACAATTTTGGTGGCATGGAATGAAGCGTGAGATTGCATCATTCATATCTAAGTGTGATATTTGTCAAAGAGTCAAGGCTGAACATCAACGTCCTGCTGGATTGCTGCAACCTTTGCAAGTTCCGGAATGGAAGTGGGAATCGGTTGGAATAGATTTCATCACTGGATTTCCAAAGTCTAGCCGCGGAAATGAGTCTATCTGGGTCATTGTGGATAGACTGACCAAAGTTGCCCACTTTATTCCTGTCAAGACCACTTATACCTCAGGATAGTTGGCAGATCTTTATCTATCCAGAATTGTTAGTTTGCATGGAGTCCCTAAAACCATAGTTTCTGATCGAGGAACCCAATTCACCTCAAGATTTTGGAGAAGTTTGCACCAAGCCTTGGGAACCAAATTAGCCTTTAGCACAGCTTACCACCCCCAGACTGATGGACAGACTGAAAGAGTAAATCAGATACTTGAAGATATGTTGAGAGCCTATGTTCTAGCCTATGGAGCTAAGTGGGAAGATTGTCTGCCTTTCGCGGAGTTTTCCTACAACAACAGTTATCAAGCCAATTTGCAAATGGCCCCATTTGAAGCTTTATATGGAAGAAAGTGTCGTACCCCTCTGAATTGGTCTGAAACCGGAGATAGTAAGATATTTGGACTGGACATTCTGCAAGAGGCTGAAGAGAAGGTTCGCATGATTCGTGACTACCTCAAGGCAGCCCAGTCTAGACAGAAGAGTTATGCCAACAAGAGACGTAGAGAACTGACCTTCAAGATTGGAGATTTTGTTTATCTTAGAGTATCACCTCTCAACGGAATGCAGAGATTCCAAGTAAAAGGAAAGCTTGCACCAAGGTATATTGTACCCTTCCAGATACTAGGCCGCAGAGGAGAAGTGTCTTATCAGTTGGAAATGCCCCCTGAATTGTCTGAAGTACACGATGTTTTTCATGTGTCCTTACTTCGGAAATGTCTTGAAGTTCCGGAGAAGCCAGAAATCTTCAAGAATATTGATCACCGTTCGGTGGACATCAACAAGGATTTGACCTATCGTGAAGTACCTATCCGTATCCTCGAGGAAGCATATCGAACCACTAGAACCCGAAGCATCAAGTTTCTGAAAGTTCAGTGGAGTAATCACACCGAAGAGGAAGCCACTTGGGAACGAGAAGATTACCTTCAGAAAGAATTTCCCAATCTTTTCAGTTCCTAGTTAGTGAATCTCGAGGACGAGATTATTTTTAAGGGGGGAAGATTGTAACAACCCAAATATTTGTAATCCATTTCCTATGAATTAAAGTGCCAAATTTTGGACCAACTAAAACTTTTTCATTCATATTGCATGTATGCATACATTTTCTATTATATGTCTTTTATGATTTCATGTGTGTTATAACTTGTTGTGCAATAGTTAGTTAATTCTAACTTAACCAATAGAAGCATTAGAGAAGAATCATAATAGCCAAAGAAACCAGAAACAAAAGAAAGAAAGAAAAAGAGAAGAAAAAGTTGATCTAGAAATTATTATTGACTACCCTACTTTGAACACTTAGATTAAGCTTTCTGCAACTCAACTCAAGGTGTGGTCAGTTAGTTGAGCTTGACCAGTCTGCATACTAACTGGACCAAGAAGTTTCAAACCAAAATTCAAAGTGTAACCTAACTCAAACATCTGCCAAAGTTTGAATCTGAAACAGTGACCAAACCCCAAAATTCAAATATGATTTCTGCAAAATATGATATTTCTTCAGAACAAAAATAGTTCTGGAATCCTTGTCTAATATGTTGACCACCCAAAGTGAAAATTTTCAAAAATTCGAATTCAAATTTCTTGCGGGCATTGTGTCGAGCACCTGGTGGGCAAAAATCCGGCAAAATCGGTTTCACTGTGAACAACGCTATTCACCTTCGCTCGAATCCTGTAGCCATGCCTAGGGAGCTTCCTTGGTCGAGCCCCAGCCCCCTCTGCCCCGACCCAGGCCGTGCGACATGAGAGGAGAAGGCCGAAGCCGCCCGGACCCCCCCTTTTCTGTCCCTCTTCTCTCTGCACGACGCCAACCGTCGTGGCCTCGCCAGCACCGACCCACAGTACCCCGTCGCCGTGACCAAGCCCCTCCAGCACGCCCCCAAGGCCGCCGCGCCCGGCATCGCCGACGCACGTCGCCAGGACCCCCTGCGCAGGCCACCTACTAGACACCTTTGCCCTCGGCCTCCTGGCCTATAAAAACCCCCGCCGAGCACACGAATGAACTCACCCCACTCCCAGCAAGCTCCCAGACAACCTCTCTTTGTCCCGTTCACTCTCGTTCACAGAAGCCATCGACCCCGGCGAGCTACTGGACGCGGGAGGCGCCGCCGCGTTCGGCCTCCATTGGGCAAGCGGACGCCGGGAAGTGGAGGAGGAGTGCTGCCGGAGTCTTTTCCGCCCCTCGCCGTCAAGCCCTGCTTCCTCTACGCGCATCGCCGTCGCCGTCGTCTTCCTCTCTGGACGCCGGTGAGCTCCCTCCCTCGCCATCGAACACGACGCAGACGCGCCGTTGGATTAGAATCCAATGGCAGCGTACCGATTCGGGTGACTTAAGTCACCTGACGCGTAGGCCCCACATGTCAGGTTCAATTTCGAACGTTTCCTGCCGGGGCGAAGCGGTACTGGGCCGGCCCGTTTGGGTTTCTTCTGGATTCGGCCCAGTGCAGAAAGATTCGGTCCGAAACGTTTTTACTTATTTTCCCGCCTATTTTAAATATGTTTCAGATATGATTTTCAAACTTTAATTCCAAGAGTTTTAGAAATCCATTTTTAGCAAATAAATATGTGTTGGAAAGCTTAGGAAATGATCTACCCTCTGAAATTGGTTAGAATTCAATTTGAGTTAGGGATTTAATTCAATAAGAATACTTTGACCATAGCCCTATTAATCTTAGGAAATTTCTAGAAAATTGTTTAAACCTCCTAAAAATTTGAAACTTGGTTTAGGACCTCACTAGTTAACTCACCTACTGATTAGTCCAACCTTAATCAATTAAAACCTTGTTAGTGGTATCAATTAGACCCTAATCCAATCCTAGTGTGTAGCATAAAATGATAGATCTCTAATATACTCTTAGTTTAATTTTTCCCTCCATACCAATTAACTTAATTAAATCTCTCCCCACTTGAACTAGCCCTAATAACCCTAGTTTCATACCAATGCTTAGAAAGTAAACAACATATGGCACATGGTAGAAAAATCTAACTTACACACTTGATGAACACTTGGAAGAAGCCTTGCAACCCAACGCAATAAAATCCAATATGAATGCTATTGTTTGAAAACAAGTATGTGTGCTTGGAGTGTTGTTAGCATTGTGTAGTGATTGTGTGCCTTGTGTTTATTCGTTATTAGACGCTAGTGTTGCTGAGGAGGATATTGAAGGGGAATTTTATCAAGAAGAAGAAGACTACCCCGGACACTTTGCCAACCAAGGCAAGCCATCTTTTGAATCATACTCCAAATGCCTAGTTTTATTATTGCATTCTACTTGTTTTAGGTAAGTTGCATGATTGAATTGCTAGAGTATAGTGATAGATGTGTAGTGATATCTTGCTTAGCAAGGGCATCAAGCTGAGTTTATCCAACCCTATTTAGTGGTATTATTACTCAATGAAGATGCTTAGTCGCTAATAAAATTGAGGCCATCTCTAAAGGGAACCCTAATTGAAATTGGTGACTTGAACTTGAAAACTGGAATAGGAGATTGCTCCTACATGATGGTTTTATGAAGGAAAATAATTTTGACTAAGGACTATGGAATGTATTTGCTAAATGATACTAAGTGATGTACCATGTGAGCCAACCATACTGTACGACCACATTACCCCTAAATGGGAAGGGGCTTAGTCTGTAGCTTGTTTATTTTAGTATGGGAGATCTTGTATCATCTTTTATAGAAGTAAGCCATGCGTGGGTGCTTCCGAACCGAGTGGAAAATTTCCATTCATGCAGCACTCTGCAGCGGGCAAAACTATGAGTGCCAAAATGGACTCTTAGGGAAGGATCCTATACTAGAGTAGACAAGTGAAGGAGTTTGTTTGATTATCTGAACCTCGCATACTTTGTGTATGACGATCCGTGGATTTCTCCCGGCAGATGTATCGAATCTTGTGGGTAAAGTGTACCCCTCTGCAGAGGTTTCAAAACTATTCGAATAGCCGCGTCCTCGGTTATGGATAGTTGGCAAGCTGTACTTGACTTTTGTCAAGAATGTTAACAACTTATGGTGAACTTGGTGAATGACTTGACTTGACATTGTCGTCGACACACTTGAAGTTCCTCTTTAGAGTGAACTTAGAGAATTAAAAGCTTCTTCTCTACCAATGAACATTCTTGGGAAATAAAACTAGCTTTTGCAAATGAACTTAGTGGTTAGTCCACCATATCAACCTTGCATATCTACTTCATCATTTCCTTTATAAGATGGTTTGCGAGTGCATCCAATGTACTCATGGCTGTGTCCCTGGCTATCAACTTGGCCAGACTATGGGGAAGAGTATCCGGAGGAAGGTTATGAAGAAGAGTATCAGAACTAAGATCATCTCCTGAGTCGCCATTGCCTGTAGGGTGAAGGCATGGACCCGAAGACGTTATTTCCGCTGCTATATTGTGTTGTAATATGAACTTGGTCACTAGGACCATTGTATTTGAACTATCGTATTGTAATGTCTCTGGAACTGGTTACCAACTACGTTATGTGTATCACAACAATGATTCTGGGATTGTGGTGGAATACATAATGGGCACTTCGAATTTGTGATAAATTCGGGGGTGTTACAGTAAATACAAGTGAGGTGGAGTGGATGCGGTGAAAATGAAGTTTCGTTCATATAAAATCACTTTGTTAACAAGGTTGATCAAATCTTGTTACCAAACTAACTTTGTATGAGGCAAAACTTTGCACTTCACTAAATGCTTATGTTACCTCAACTTTGATAGGTATAGTCCCAACCATAACAATTTGATATTCTTCATTGGGTTTTTGCTCTGAACAAATAATTTGACCAACTTTGATGGTCTCAACATGCTTGATTGAATTTAGAGCATTCTTCCTATCAATCTTCTTGGGAAAATAAACTGTGTACTCTTTATCATTGACATTGAAAGTTACTTTTCCTTGATTGCAATTAATAACAGCACCTGCAGTGTTTAGAAAAGGTCTCCCAAGAATAATAGATATATTATCATCTTCAGGCATTTCGAACACAACAAAGTCAGTTAAAATCAAACAACTGTTAGCAACTTGAACAGGAACATTTTCACATATACCAATAGGAATAGTAGTAGACTTATCAGCCATCTGCAAAGATATATCAGTTGATACTAATTTTTCTAGATCAAGTCTCTTATAAAGAGAAAAAGGCATGACACTAACTCCAGCTCCCAAATCACATAAAGCAGTTCTTACATAGTTATTTTTAATGGAGCAAGGAATAGTAGGTATACCTAGATCTCCAAGCTTCTCCGGTACTTTACCATCAAAAGAATAATTAGCAAGTAAAGTGGAAATTTCCTCACTAGGAATTTTCCTTTTGTTAGTGACAATATCTTTCATATACTTTGCATAAGGAGGCATTCTAATAGCATCAGTCAAAGGAATTTGCAAAAATAAAGGTCTCATCCATTCACAAAACCTGTTGTAGTGTTCTTCTTCCTTGGACTTGTGTTTCTTACTAGGAAAAAGCATTGGTTTCTGTACCCAAGGTTCTCTCTCTTTACCATGCTTGTTGGCAATGAAATCTTCTTTGGTGTACTTTGCATTTTTATCAATCTTCTCTGGTTCTTCTTCAACTTCTTCTTCAACTTCTTCTTTATCGGAAGCATCTCCTGGTTCAGTTTCAGCATCAGAAATAGAAACACTGTTAGGATCTTTACCTGCATCAGAGGATTCTGCAGTTGTTTTATGCTTCTTCTTCTTCTTATTATTAGAAGGAATATCATCATTTGAAGTGCGTTGAGAATCTTGCTCAACCCTCTTAGGATGTCCTTCAGGATATAATGGATCTTGAGTAGCAGCGCCACTTCTCGTACGTATTTCACATGCTTGCTTCTCTCTTGCGGCATTAACTAGCAAGTCTTTTTGCACCTTGGTAAGCTGATCAATTTGTGTTTGAACCATTTGAACATGTTTAGCAAGTATCTTCACATCATTGGCGGTTCTCTCCACAATATCCTGCAACTTGTTAATAGCTGTAGAATTTTCCAACAAATGATTATGCACCATTCAATTAAAATTTTCTTGCTTAACAATAAAATTATCAAATTCATCTAAGCATTGATCAGGAGGTTTAGTATAAGGAATATCTCTTTCATCAAAGCGTTGGAGAGAGCGTACCTCAATAGTAGATGAGTGAGGGATTGGCTTACATAATTCTTCTATAGGAGGTAAATTCTTCACATCTTCGGCCTTAATACCTTTCTCCTTAAGAGATTTCTTAGCTTCCTTCATAACTTCATCATTTAATTCAATCATCCCTCTCTTCTTCGGCGTAGGCTCTGTAGATGGCGCAGGGGTTGGTGCTGGTGTTGGCTCAGCTAAAGTCCAATCATCATGATTCCGGCTTATTTTAGCCATTAATTCTTCAGCATCAGCCGGAGTTCTTTCCCTGAAAACACAACCAGCACAACTATCCAAATATGACTTAGATTCATCCGTTAGTCCAGTATAAAATATATCAAGGAGTTCGTTTTTAGGCAATGGTTCTTTAGGCAAAGCTCTAATTAAAGAACAAAACATTGTTCAAGATTCAGGCAATATCTCTCCTTTTCCCTGTTCAAAATCAAAGATTTTTTGCACAGCAGCATGTTGAGCACTAGCAGGAAAATATTTCTGAAAGAAAGCATTAACCAAAGCAATAGGACTAGTAAGAGGTCCAGGAGACAAGCTATTAAACCAATTTTTAGCACCATCTTTCAACAAGAAAGGAAAAATCTTAGCAACAAAGTAAGTGCGGAGCTTAATATCATCAGAAAACAAGTTACTCAAAGTAGAAAGCTCATTCATGTGCCCCATAGCACTCTCATCTTTAGTACCACAAAAAGGAGTTTTCTCAACAATAGATATGTAAGATAAATCCAAAGAGAAATCATAATCCTTGTCTCTAATATTTATAGGAGAAGCAGCAAACTTAGGATCAGGAGACAAATTATATCTAACAGAATGCCTTGCAAGAAGTTCTTTAACATTACCAGCATTACGAGCAGCACGTGCTTTAGCAATAAAATCATCATTAAGCTCAATATAAGCATCATCATCATAATCATCACTAGGACATTCCCTAGACTCAGGTGAACTAACAGGTGTAACATTGGTGTTTCCCAACTTAGCTCTAGCAATAGTAGCATCTAAAAAGGAACCTAGTGAACCACTCTCATCAAGCACAGTAGAAGCATCATCTAAATTATCAGTGGCATTTTCAATCTCAGCAGAAGTAGTAGCAGTAGCGTGTGGGTGTGGTGGTATAAGAAACTTACTCATAACAGATGGCGAATCAAGAGCAACAGAGGTGTTGAGAGTCGTACCTCTTCTTGTAGTGGATGGCAATATAGGAACTTTTCCATCACGAGGTTTACCCAAGATGAAAAGGATTGCAGCGAACAATATGAATACCAAGTGAACTTACAAATAAAGCTATGCTCCCCGGCAACGGCGCCAGAAAATAGTCTTGATGACCCACAAGTATAGGGGATCGCAATAGTCTTCGAGGGAAGTATTACCCAAATTTATTGATTCGACACAAGGGGAGCCAAAGAATATATGTAAGCCTTAACAGATGAGTTGTCAATTCAGCTGCACCTGGAAACAGTCTCGCTCGCAGTGGTTTATCAGTAGCAACAGTTTTATAGTGGTGACATTAGTGAAACAGTAACAGCAGTAGTAAAATAGCAGCAGTAATAGTAACAGTTGTAAACAGTAGGAACAAATACTGTAGGCATAGGGATGGATTACGGGCGTTGCATGGATAAGATAATTCATGAAATCAATGAGACATAGGCATTGCAGATAAATAATGATAAAGCATCCTAGTACAAACAATCATAGGCATGTGTTCTGTATATAGTCATACGTGCTCACAAGGAGAAACTTGCATGACATCTTTTGTCCTACCAGCCTGTTACAGCAGGGCCTCAAGGGAAACTACTGGTAATGAAGGTACTCCTTTTAATAGAGTACCGGAGCAAAGCATTAGCACTCGGTGAACACATGTGATCCTCACATCATAGCCATCCCCTCCGGTTATCCCAATTTCTGTCACTTTGGGGCCTCGGGTTCTGGACAACAATATGTGTATACAACTTGTAGGTAAGACCATAAACAACAAGTATCATCATAGAAACTAGCATGTTGACCCGCGCATTTGCGCGTCTAGATTTATATATATCATGTATCATCATAATTGATATGATTCATCATTTATTGTCATCACCATAAAATATTGTCGGATATAATTCTTGATTACATGATCACTAATATTAAACTCAGTATGTGAAAATTCGTTCTAGAATTGTATGTCTAAGTAGACATCACTTTATACCTAAATAGACAACATTTTATGTTGGAAATATATTTACCTTCAGTGTATTCTGATAGTCCTGTAAATCAAGGGGACAGTTGTGTTGTAGAAACAACACCCTTACTTTTCTTAGTCCGCACGGGATTTTCCCTGGGCATGTAAGGCACATTCTGACTGATGTGTTCATTCTGCCAACATGATGTCATACATGGCTAGTATGTTGTTCTTGTAATGCAAATATTATTTTATTCTGTAGAATTTACCACTCCATCTTCTCCATGTACCATATATATACTCTTCAATTGAGCATCAACCCATTCATATCTTCCAAGCATCTGTGTTCACTAATGTTTTACAAACCTCAAGCACATGCATGTTAATACTGCTAATCAATATGCATTTTTTTTTTGAAAAATCAAGATATATCCATGTTGAGCATGTTACGTTGACATTGATCGTCCTACATAACTAATTCTACAGATTGGAAACCAAAATATTAATTGCATTATTTAGTTTTAAGATTGGTTTCTTATATCAATATGATTATTCTAAATTTAAACATGTGACTTTTTCTCCTCAAGTTTTTTTGAAAAATCAAGATATATCCATGTTGAACATGTTACGTTGACATTGATCGTCCTACATATCTAATTCTACAGATTGGAAACCAAAATATTAATTGCATTATTTAGTTTTAAGATTGGTTTCTTATATAAAGGTGATTATTCTAAATTTAAACATGTGACTTTTTCTCCTCAAAGCTCGTCTTGTTTAAGTGTGCGCATAGAAAAAATAGCTAGAAGTGGTACCTTATTTCCTATCCTTTTAGGCAGTCTGTGATTTACTGATGAAAAAATAGCCAACAAAGCATAGGAAAAACTTGCCTGGTATACCTTATTGAAGTTTCTAAGCCATGCTGGGTGCCGCGGGTGAGCATTTTGTTGGTCGATCGACGGCGGATGCTTGCTCTTGTACTTCTCTGATCCTTAATTATCAGATGGGCTGACTTCTTAGTTCTTACTCATAACTTTAGTCTACTTTTCATACGATGTATCAAGGTCTTGTATGAGCTAACTTTAGTCAAATCGTTTGTTTGAATACTGCATGCACTACTTGTTAACTCAAGGATGTTGTGATTGAGTATGTATATTGTGCTAATTAAGTACAACATCACTTACTCGCACGCAGGACATGGCAGGAATTCTTCATGGCTCATTTTGCCATAGTGTGAACTCGCACGCAGGTAAATCATGTTAAGACAGACTGCAACTCACACCAGCCAACTGGACGTCTTGAGTGATGCTAGCGCGTGTACATCGACTTCATGCATACGGAACTTGATTTCAAATCATCACTCGTTTGATGCAAAGCACTCCGATGAAATAAATTCCAATCAATCGTGTGAGTATGTGGAGTTGAGAGAATACGGATTACGTACGTACTGACCGTCTGATCGAGCCTATACAGCATCAATCTCCTTTTCCTTGCTAAGTCAGGGCGCCAGGCTTCTCGAGTTCTCTCGGACGGCAGCCCACTCTCCGCGCGAAGCAGGCTGCTGGATTTCGCAATGGATAATGCGTCGGCGCATCGCTGTATGGCGATGACTTTTTGTTGTCCATTGGAGATATGCGTCAACGAAGCCTCCCTATGCCATCTCCATTAGAGCCTTAGAGGTGCCGCGGCGTTGGATCCCAATCGGCGCTTCCATCCTGGTACTTTTGCCGCCTGGAGGAGCCATCGGTCTGCACTGCTACATGGATATCGATAGATTGGCTCGTCGTCGACTTTGACGTAAACTTAGAGCTAGCGCTTGGTGTCGACATGTGGTCGACTGGAATAGATCCATATGAAACATCCTGAATCAGGAATAGATACCGGGCGAGTTGAGCAATTTGCGGAAAGGGCTAAAACGTGTCCTTTCTGATCTAATCAAATTTTATTGCACACGCCGAGTTGAGCAATTTGTGGAAAGGGCTAAAACGTGTCCTTTCTGATCTAATCAAATTTTATTACACACGTCTCCTGATATCTGCCTGATCGGGGCCAAAACGTGTCCTTTCTGAAATAATCAATTTTTGTTGCAAACGTCTCCTAATATCTGTCTGATCGGACGTGTTTTTTTCTTCACCCCTTCTTTAATCTGAGCGGTTCACTTCTTACGTTTAATCTAAGCCGTTCATTGTTAGTTGTTTTAATTATATAATAGATAATAACATGTTCAGATCTGAAATCATGGCACTCGGACCCAAAGTGACAAGCATTAAGCACAACAAGTTGCAACAATGTCATAGGCACTAAATAAAGATACTAGGCACTATGCCCTAACAATCTCATATCAAATTACATGAACAATCTCATCCAATCCCTACCATCCCCTCACCTACAGCGGGGGAATTACTCACACATGGATGGGGGAATCATGGATGGTTGATGGAGGAGCGTCGGTGATGATGGCGATGAAGATCTCCTCCAAATCCCCATCCCGGCAGGGTGCCAGAACGGAGTTTCTGGTTCCGAATCGCGGTTTCTGATGGCGGCGGCGCAGCGGAAGTCTATCTGGGAAAAACGCCGTCTCCCCGATATTATGTCGTCAGAGGGTATATGTAGACGAGAGGGGAGGCCGAGAGGATGGCTGGGGCCTCCTCACACCAGGGTGGCGCGGCCCAGGGTGGCGCGGCCAGGGCTGGGCCGCGCCACCAGTGTGTGAGGGGCCCTCAGGCCTCCTCTCCCTCCTGTCTTCTGGCTCCGTGGGTCTTCTAGTGAAATAGGATTTTTCATGATTTTTTCTGAATTTTTACTGGAAGTTGGATTTCTACACAAAAACGAGACACCAGAGCAATTCTGCTGAAAACAGCGTCAGTCCACGTTAGTTGTATTCAAAACACACAAATTAGAGGAGAAATAATAGCAAAAGTGTTCGGGAAAGTAGATACGTTTTGGACGTATCACATACTATACCTTTCTTTTTCTTTTTGTTAATTTGCTCGCTCTCTTATGCTTGCTGATATATTCCCCTTCTGCTGTTTTCTATTTCCTTGATTTTGCAGAATACACTGAGGTGTCTGCATCGACTTTGCAACCAGACAACGATCCTCTCATGGCCACAGTTAACTTACTGGAAGCGAACTGGATATCTGTCTGGGAAATCTTCGAGTTAGTTAACCGCGTTCTTACGCGGATTTTTGTCAGGTTGTGGCCCAAGCAAAAGGCGGAGGTGCCAGATAATGATGTGAAGAAACTCGCCCAGGCCTTCGACACCACTGACGACCCCATCCTTCATACGAAGGGCCTCTCTTTGAAGCGAGGTGCCGAGGGGGCCATTGCGCTTTTATATGCACATGGTAAGGAGATTGACTGGGAGAAGGTGAGTTCTTCCCACGGCTGCCCCTGTTCGGAGCTGAAGGCTTTCTTTGAGAAGGCGAAGAGGTTTGCGCTAGGCATTGTGGCGATGATTTCTCCTTCAGCGGCTTCTGTGGCTTCTTCTGTGCCGATTTCTTTGACTCCGGCGACGAGTGGATCCGTGCCTCCTCCGAACGCTGGTGCTGCTTCTGCCACGCCTACTTCTGCTGCGGATCGTGAGGCCGAGGTGGCATAGACTTGGCCTCCTTTTGTAATTTTTAGTTTTACTTTGATGTAGTAAACTCTTAATCGTATGTAGCCCGAGAACTTTAGTCAGAGGGCTTTTACTTATGTAAATATTTATCCTTTTGTGAAATATCGCGTTCTATTTGGCTTCTAAGATGCTTCTCTTTTCTTTTCTTTTGGCTTCCAGCCTATGCATGCTGGTGGATCGTCGGGTCACGATCAGGCTCCATCTCCTGCCGATGTTTTCGACTCCAGAGTTTCGTCGCCTTCTCATCGTTCTTGCCAATGTGCTGAGTATTCCTCGAGGATTTCAGATCTTGAGAGCCGCTTGTCTTTGGCAAAATGCCACGCGTAGATGGCTATGGATAAAGCCAGCAGAGCTTGCGGTTATATGAAAAAAATATCCATACTCGAGGATAAGGTGTCGAGTCTGACGGCTAGGGTTGTACACCTGGAGGAGTGCGACTCCTTTCTCGTTGGTATCGTCTAATCTGCTTGTGAGCTGCTGCGATGTAAGGTTTCCTATGACTTTCTTCTTTTTCCTTTTTCTTCCAATACTACTGGCCCATGACTTTCATTGTTGTAGGCACTGCCTTGGACTTCGTTGGTGAGACTCGCCGTATTTCTAAACGGATCACGGCTCTTGAGAGATCATCGGAGGGAGTCGAAAGTTTTTGGTCCGATCCCCGGCGATGTCGTGCTATTGTGCTTCTCCAGGATCGTGCTCAGCACACTGGAGAGGCAGTTGATGGCTGTCGAAGATCTCCGACTACCATGCACTCCGTAATGCTTCCTCGTAACCCTCTTCCTGGGTCCTTTCCGCAGCTACTCGCTGCTTTTAGATCTACTCAGCGAATTCATCGACTGATAGAGCTTAATTTAGTAGCTGGTGCAAATTTTGCACTTGGTTGGACACGCAAGTGGCACCCAAGGCTTAATTTTATTTCCATGTCACTGAGTTTGCCTCCAGGGGGAGCTCAGCTGCGAGTTCATATGGATGCTACCCTTCATCCAGCGAGGAGGCTCATAGCTAGGTTGCTCCAGGAGGATGCTGCATTTTTCCGCGAGCATCACTATTTGGATCCTTTGGGTGTAGATGATTCTGATCAGCCACTGATATGATATTTGTATTTAGTTTTGTATGTATAATGCAAGAGCTTTGGCTTCCTAACTTTTTTGTGTCAGAAATTTTATCCTCAGGGCATTATACTTTTTGCGTGTATTGGTGCATTTGCCGCAATTTTGAAGATGCATAAACTCAAATAAGAGGAACTTTTGTCTTGTATTTATGCATATAATGTAAGATACACGGGATGACCCAAGAGATCCGGCCAATGACCCGTGTTCTGGATCTAGAGGGCATTGCCCTGGAATAACTCATGGCTTTTATAGCCTTATTTTCCTACTCTACTTAATTGTTTGTCCTGTCGCCTATGTCACTTGAGCCTTCTCTTCTTCTCCTGTAGTCTTCTCTTGTTTGGGTAGATGTACCCGAGGTTTCTTTACTTCTGGTTCCTTGGGGTTTTCTTCGAGTTGTTGTGTCACTTTTGTAGTCGCGCTTTTTGCTTTGTAGTTCAGTTTTCCGTAGCTTGCCATCATGCCGAAATTTTGGGCCATCTTGTGAAACTCCTTGTCGCATAGATCTGATAACTCGAAGCTTCCCTTTATTGTAATAATTCCTTTGGGTCCTGGCATTTTTAGTACCAGGTAAGTGTAGTGAGGTACTGCTATGAATCGCAAAAATGCGGGTCGCCCGAGGATTGTATGATATTGTGATGGCTAGTCCATGACTTCGAAGTCGAGTTTCTCCCTTCTGTAGTTTTGCCGATTCCCGAAATAGACGTTGAGTGCCATTCGACCAAGTGGATAGTTAGCACTCCCTGGGACTATTCTGTGAAAGGAGCAATCAGTTGGTTTCGGGAACTCCAATGAGATGTGCATTGCCCGCAGAGTTTTTGCGTAGATTAGGTTTATCCCACTTCTTGCATCCATGAATATTCTGTCGACATTGTATGTCCCTATTTGAGCTTTTAGTACCAAGGGCGTGTTTCCTGGCCGAGGTACTGTTATTGGATGATTGTCTCTGCTAAATTCTATGGGTTGCTCTGACCAGTGTAGATATTCTGTTGCTGCTGGAGGTGAAGTTATTGCGAGGTTAACTTGTCGAGTTATACTTTTCTCTTCTTTGTTCGACTTGGGCACTAGTTGTATCATTGCTATAATGTGCCCTTTAGATGGAACATATCCTTCATCGTCATCGTGTCCCTAGTTTGATAGATCTTGGCCCTTGGGAGCTCCACTGTTTCCTTGTTGGGTTGCAGGTGCATTGCTTGTGTTTCCTTCGTATCCTTGCCGTTTTGCCTCGGCTTGCTTGTTGAGTGCTGCTTCCTGCAATTTAAAAAACATAGTGCAATCTTTCATTGTGTGTTTGGATACTCGTTTCCCATCAACAAACGCAGAGTGAATATGACATGGTCCGTTGAGCATATCTTCTGGTGATGGGTTGTAATCTCTGGATTCCCTTGGCTGAAACTTTTTGTAGTCTTCTTTGCCATAGCTACGGTATCCCAAACTTTTACGGTCGTTGCTTTGGTAGATGTTATCTTTGTATCCTGCGGCTACTTGGCTGTGAGAGCCGTAGTTGTCGTAATTGTGGGATCTTCTCCGTTGACCTCCATATCTGTTTCCTCTATCATCTTCTGGCGATCGTGTGCGCTTATTATTGCACGCATCTTCTCCATCTGCAAATCTGTTTGCTACATCCATTAGATCTGATACTGTTTTCGGCTTGATCCTGCCTATCTCTTCGACTAGGTCTCCTCACCGTAACCCGACTATGAATGCGTCTATTGCTCTTTCATCCGAGACTCCGACTGCCAAATTTTTGATTATACTCCACCTTTGGATATATGCCCTTAATGTCTCCCCGCGTTGCTGCACGCAGGCTTTGACTTCTTCTATGGATGCTGGCCGTTTGTATGTTGACTTAAAGTTACTCGTAAATTGTTTTATGAGCTCCTCCCAGCTTCCAATTGTTTCCTCTCCTAGTTTGTTTAACCACGACCTTGCTGCACCGGTGAGGTGTAATTGCAAACTTTTGCATTGCTGTTTCCCTGGTTCCTCCTAATATTTTCACTACTTGTAGGTAGTCTGAAAGCTATGACTGTGGATCCTAAGATCCGTTGTACTTTTGTTGGTCATGAGGTAATTTGAAACCTTTGGGTACTGGCATGATGCGAACCCTATGGGTAAAGCATGGCACCCCCATCTCCTTTTCATCGTCTTCGTAGTCATGTGTTATGTTAGGAGTTCTGGATCGTCGGGTTCCTTTGTTCTTTGGACTGTTGTATCGTCCTGGTGATGGCGTCGTAGATCGTCGACTTCCACTTTTATGCCGAGGACTGTTGTGACGGCATGGTGATCTTGGTTTATGGGTTCCTTTGTTGCAATACGCCTCCTCCTCTTTCGCTGATAATTTGTTGCCTACCATCTTCAATCCATTTAGTGCTGTGCGGTGCATATGTTCCCTCGGGTCTCCTGGATTTGGTCGTGTTGTATATAGGTATGCTTCAGCTGCCACCAGTGCTGCCTTAGGAGTTTTTGGTATAATGTTTCCTTGCTCATTGACCGATAGGAAAGACGAGTCAAGATTTTTGGAGATGCTTTGTCTTTTTGAGTACTCAAGATTTTCGTATCTTGATCCATATCGATGATGCCTTCTGTTTGTGTATGACGCGTCACTGCGTGCTCTGCGAGCAGCATCGCTTGCTGCAATGGCTGAGTCCTTCCTTTTCTATATTTCAATCCTCTCCTTTGCTAATTGCTTCGCCTGCTGCCTTAGGGCGTAATGGTATCCCAAAAGCATGTTTTTGCTGGAATTTGTTGGTATTGGCGTGCCGTGCTCTACGGCTGTTTTGATTGTTCTCCACTCATCGACTGATAGTCGAACTTTCTCCCTTGTTGCGAGGGAGTCTGCGGTTTCTCCTTCTGCTAAGTGGTTTGCTCCTCTATTTATGTTTGTTGGATGAAGCACTGGATTGTTGTTTTCGTCGAGTTCTACTGAATTGTCTTCTGTGATGGCGAGTATCTGGCATCGATTGTCGAGTTTGCCGTTGTAACTTGAGAAGATCGAATTGTCATCTTCAGAAAGTTCTAGTCCTGTCTTCCAGGTGTCTGTTGATTGATCTGAGGTGTCGTCGTGGTAGATCATGAGATCTTCGAGTTGCACTTCTAAGTCGAGATTCTCCATGGTTTCATCGCCTCCTGCGATTTTTCCTTCTTCTGCTTCTGCCAAGCTAACCGGTGAGTTTACCTCGCTGGAAGAGCCTTCTGATTTTTCGGGTTCACTTGCCGACGGATCCGGTTTCATCGGATCTGAAAGGCGAATCGAACCTAGTGATCCGACGCAAAAGTTTGGACTTCCGATCGTCAAATCCATATCTTGATCCATACTCTCGAATACTTGCGTGAAACTTGACTGGTGAGGTTGAAAATCGACGGTTCCAAAGGGTATCTGAATTTCGTCGACTTGCGGATTGTTGTTGGCTAAAAGCGAAAAAGCCGTCGAATTCATGATTCCAAAGCCTAGAGTCCCCACGGTCGGCGCCAATTGATGAGGGGTTAACTCGACAAATGTCCTAGATGAAGGACTTAGGATCGGGGAGATAGGGCGTTGGATGTACTCGAAGGTAAACTCAGTCAAACAAGATGGCTAAGAAAGTAAACATGGGGTGTAAAACCTGGCTTGCTTTCAATCTGTCCGTTACCATCCCCTCCTGGCCCCTATATATAGGTGGCTAGGTCTCGAGGATCGGGTAGTATCCGATACAGATTACAATATCATCATACGGTAAGAACTCGTATTTCAACTAGTATTACAATTGGGCCTAGCTTAACGGGCCTCAGGGGTACTCAACTGACGGGCTCTATTATCTATACCCTTGTCAGCTACCTTAGTTCAAGGTTGGAAGAAGAAGTGGTTCTACATCAAGGACCAGAAAGCTTCTTCCTCTGAGAAATTTGGGATTGCCCCCTTTGATGCAACCAAAAATCTGACAAAGCTGATGATGAGGCACGGTGTGTTGATGTAAATCACCGTCTAGTTGGGAACCCTAAGAGGAAGGTATGATGAGCACAGCAGCAAGCTTTTCCCTCAGTAAGAAACCAAGGTTTAATCGTATCCAGGAAAAAACCAAACTCCAGAAGGTGATGCTTGCTAGCTTCGCGACAGCTCCAGACAATTTATAAGGCGCCTCGTCCAGTGCTTTCCTTTGCCAACTGCAATGCGGAACCTGCACACAACACAACCAAATACTTTGCTCCCAACTTACGATGAGGTTGTCAATCTCACCGGTTTGCTATAAACAAAGGAATGAGCGTATCGAGTGGAAAGCAATAATAATATGCGAGTAAAGTAAATAGTGCGAGTAAAGTAAACAGGTGATAGCAATGTAAAGGAAATAGGACCGGGGTCCACAGTTCACTAGTGGTGTCTCTCCATAAGATAAATAACGACATGATGGGTAAACAAATTACAGTTGGGCAATTGATAGAATAAAGATAACGTGCATATGTCGAGAGGATCACTATGAGATTTACTATGGGCATTACAACAAAATACATGGACCGCCATCCAACTGCATCTATGACTAATAATCCACTCGCAGGGAATCAATCCGAGAACCCCTCGAGTATTAAGTTGTGAACAACAGATAACTGCATTAAGCAAAGTGTGTAATGTAAACAAAGCATATGTCCTTGGACATAAGAATGTTGTTTTCTTCCTAGTGGCAACATCACATCTACAACCTTAGAGGTTTCTGTCACTCCCCCAGATTAAATAGAGGCATGAACCCAACTATCGAGCATAAATACCCCCTCTTGGAGTCACTAGTATCTACTTGGCCAAGATAGCTACTAACAACGGAGAGCATGCAAGATCATAAACAACATAGAGATAACATAAGATAATATTCTGCACATCAACTAAATCATAACACCAATATTCATCGGATCCCAACAAACACAACATGTAGAATTACATAACGGTGATCTCGATCATGTAAGGCAGCTCACGAGATCTAAACATGAAGCACATGGTGGAGAAGACAACCATCTAGTTACTGCTATGGACCCATAGTCCAAGGTAGACTACTCACTCATCGCGCCAGAGGCAAGCATGGCAATGAAGAAGACCTCCGATGGCGATTCCCCTCTCCGGCAGGGTGCCGGGAAGAGCTTCTGGACCCTCCCGATCTTGGGTCGACGACGGCGGCGGATCGCGATGTGTTTCTGGAAAAGTGATCGGGTGTTTTGGTTTTTCCCATTGGGGGGTCTTTATAGGTGAAGGGGCAGCGTCAGAAGTGGACCAGGTGGCCCTCACCATAGGGCAGCATGGCCAGGCCCTGGGCCGCGCCCCCTGGTGGTGAGGCCGCCTCCTGGCTCTGTTCCGTCTCCTCTTCGGTTCTCTGGAAGCTTCGGTAAATTTCTGGATGTTCGACTTTTGTTTCGTCCAATTCCAAGAATATTTCCTGTGTAACTTTTTTGAAACACAAAAATAGCAAAAAATAGGGAACTAGCACTGTGGCATCTCGTTAATAGGTTAGTTCCGGAAAATGCATAAAAATGCCACGAAGTGTAATGAAACACTAAGCAAATGGTGTGAAAACAAGCATGGAGCATCAAAAATTATAGATATGTTTGAGACGTATCAGCATCCCCAAGCTTAACTCCTACTCGTCCTCGAGTAGGTAAGTGATATCAAAAGAAATAATTTTTGAGGTGACATGCACCTACACAATCTTGACCATATATGTAAGCGTTGTGCGCTGGGATCAAAAGAACTTAAAACATGGGCATGAAAGATATAATCTTGATAGAAGAAACTTAGCAACCATGTTATAACATGAAGAAGAACACAAACGAAAGATCATGAAAATGAAACAACAAAAGTCAAACATGTGTTCAAATCATATGGAAAAACATACAAATGGTTTTCAGTTTGTCCTTCGTGAGAGAGCAAAACATAAATGCATAGGACACCTTCAAGTTTAAGAGGGCGACTAGATACAAATAATTTAAGAACAAGTGAAACCAACATCATGAATCAATCAATGAAAACTTTGGGACAATGCACATTATACTAAGAATGACAACTATGCTCTCTTAGATGGTGCATAAAGATAGAAGGTGGAGACTCAACATAAAAGTAAAAGAAAGGCCCTTCGCGGAGGGAAGCAGTGATTGCAAGTTTTATAAACCTTCAAAAATTATGGTACTTACTAGCTTTGAGCTCTCATTGCCCCCATCATAGGCATCTTGAATGGTTAGAGTTAATGCGAGTACAATTATGAAGCATATACTTGACAAATCATAAGTTGAAAACCTCGTGTCCCATGAAGTACGAATACCCAAACCTCATGCTACTCGACTTAGAGTCCCAAGCAGGCTCTTGTCATTATAAATATATGTGTATCATCGAGAACCGCCAACGGGGTACCTCCTGCCCGATGACATGGAACAAGCCCACATCAAAATGACAAGACAAACAGACAATGAACACCTCGACATCTCTTTTATTTACCATTGGTATAGCTTTTTATTTTGAGATGCGTCGTCGAATGTCCACTATAGGCATGCTGTAAATTTCCACCATGAATTATGCATGCCTTAGATTAGCGGCCCAGGCGTTTCTGTAACACATATAAGAACTCCATGATCCTGCAAGATTCCCAACTTGTTTCACATTGCGAGTATCCATAAACAAAAGATCACGATATCAACTCAAATAAGAAGTGCAATGTTGAAAGCTTACCCCATGACGGCATGGTTTGGCTAATTTCCAACTTACAACTTGCAAGCATAACAAATCAACATAAGAGAGCCACAATGTCAAATTTTTAAGAACGAGAAAAGTAAAGTGTGCCATCAGGTTCGTGAGAGTTTTACTGACCAATTTTCGCATAACACCAAAAAGAATTTAATTTGAAGGATAGATAAAAGCAAGTCAAATGTACTTTGGAATAGCAAATTGCTAATAGGTATGTATGGTGGACACATTGGAACAACTTGGTTTTTAGGAGTTGGATGCACGAGTAGAGCTCATACTCAGTATAAAATGAGGGCTAGCAAAAGACTGGGAGCGACCAACTAAGAGAGCAATAACAGCCATAATCATGCAAAGCGACAAAGCGACATTAAAAGAAGCATAAGATGGCATCAAAAGTCAAAAACTAAATGATCATAGAAGCAATGGCGACTTTGTATTAGTCTAACATGTGTGAGCATGCGCCAAGTCAACCCAAATAAAGCATCAAGGAAAAAACCAAAATAATGCTTCCAAATAATAAAAACAACGTATGATTTTTTCAAGGGATTTCTATTTTCGTGCCCTCGGGTCCTTAGTTGTACTCAGTTTTCTCCAGTTCCTTAGTTTTTCCTTAGTTTTCCCCAAGCCCTTGTCTGAAACCCTCACAAGGAGCTCGGACGGGAGGATTTCCGTTTAGTTGACCGTTCCGTGCTGACGTGTGGGGCCGCGTCGTGTGGGGCTGCGTCGCGTGGGGCTGGTAGAACGGGACCGCGTGGGACAGGACAAGACCGCGTTTGGTTGTACGTGAGAGCTTGGTTCTGTCTCTCTCGGCCCAAATTGGCATTTTTCAGAGCGCCTTTTTCCCCTCTCTCTCTGTAACAGTTCTCTCTCTTTTCACCAAATTAGTATCAAATCTAGAGAAGCTTCTATTTCTATCTTTCTTTAATGATTGTTGCCTTTTGGCCCTTGTTTTTTGCCCAATATGTTAACAAATCTAGTAGCAAATCTAGAAGCTAGTAGAGGATAAATTCACAGCAGCATAATAAATCAAGAAAATATAGGATAAGTTGCATACATCAGCCAACATAGCATATATATATTCAGGACAGATCCAACAGTACTACCGATCCCTAGATCCAACATAAGCTACATTTTACATGGGATTAAGCTCGGAGGCTGCGCAGGTGAATCCCAAGTGCTTTGTGTTTGGCCATGAACGCATGCATGTTCACGGTCGTTCCAACTCTAGCGCCGCCAGGGGCTCTGCTAATGGATTCGGCATGGTTCACCAGGCAGTTGAAGTCAGTGGCGTGGAGCCTCCTGTTGCAGAAGGGGCACCTGTAAACGCCTCGAGCAAAGTGGCGATCGTAATGGTCGGACTGCAGCCTCCTGAGGACGTGATGAGTCTTGGTGTGGAAGGACTCGTCGTCGCTATCGACGTCGCTGCTCTGCACCTGTCACGTAGCACCAAAGATTGAAAAACACGGAGTTAATTGTAGCGATGATGGAACAGAGAGTGAACAAAAGATCATGCATGATAATATGGGCACACAAAAAAGAAGCCTCAGTTACATTGGACACACTTATATCCAGGATTTGGGTCAGTGAACCAAAGATCATGCACAACAAATTTGTACACACCAATTGTTCACAGACCAAACCCTGAATCAATTTGTGCCCAAATATTCATCATCATCGGCACAAATTAACCGGATGGGATTGATTACTCACATAAGTTAACTGAATCTTAAACAAAAGCAAATCACAAACACTAATAATGCTAGATCTATCATAATAATGCTAGATCTATCATAAAAGGATTGAACTAGGAACAGACTAACCCTAATAACGCTAGATCTATCATAAAAGGATTGAACTAGGAACAGACGAACCCTAATAACGCTAGATCTAACACAAAAGGATTGAAATGGGATAAGAACAAGGGAACAAAGGGTTACCTCCGGGTAGTCGTCGACGATGCTGGTGTCATAGGGGTTCATCGGCGCGATGTACGGCACTGGTTCATACGGGTCCTCGTACAGGTCCCAATCGACGGGGGCCTGGACGGGTGCCTGGACGGGGGCCTAGACGGGGGCCTGGACGGGGGGGCGGCCAATGCGCCGATGGCTGATGCGCCGGCGGCTACGTCGGAAGCATCGACGGGGGCCTAGACGGGGGCAGCGGCCGATGCGCCGGCGGCTACGTCGGCAATGGGCATCTCATTATTCTCCATCGCCAAGGTTTTTTCTTTGGGGTTTTTTCGATGCGAAGTGGAGAAGATGATGGGACAGGAGAGGCAGTTGCAGTGAGAATGAGAGAGTGGGCGAGTGTCGAGAGAGAGAAAGAGGGGCTCTATAAAGACGAAGGTGGCATTTGGTGTACCGCAACACGCGTCCGCTAAGCACGGCTACAGCGTGCACCGCGACACGAGGCTAACCCTTTGACGTTTGGTGTATTCAGTTCTAGCCTCGGGCCTTATACAGAAATTTTATATGTACTCAGTTTTCCCCTCGAGTACTTAGACTGGCAAGTGCAATATACTCAGTTCTACCCTCAAGTAGCTGGTAAATAGAGAGTCAACAAATGAGATTAACATAGCTAATTGAGTCATTTCATGCGTAAAAAAAATTCAAAAAAATAAAAACATAGTGGCACCTACTCATGGAGTCTTCCTACGCAACCTTCCACCTTAACAAACATAGATAAATCAAGTTGTACCACAAATTGCCACTTCTCAGAATCACTAGTAGCTATGAAGATGCATGGTTTTCCACTCAAACCCCTTTGCAAAACATCTTCCCCAAAACATAGTTTGTCTAAATGAGGCTATAATTGTCACACTCATGTATATTTGAATTGTAAATAATTTGATGTAGCCCAATATGAATTATATTGTACAAAACACGCATTTTTCATTTTGTAATTCTTTTGTTTGAATCCCTTAGTCTATTTACTATTTACGTGCCCTTGGTTTCTTAGTACTACTCAGTTTTGCCCTCAAGTACTGTCACAAATGCTCACAGAAGCCCAAACTTATCCTGATTGGTTGAGCTGTTGTCACACGGATCGACTCCACCAACCGTTGATCCACTGATCTAACGGGCAGTATACCCCTCTCCGTCTCTTCGTGGCCACCCCTCTCTCTCTCTCTTCGTGGCCACCCCTCTCTCTCTGTCGGTGGAATATAGTTTTGGTAATTTGAAATGGCCCAAAAGTGGTATAATTTTGGTATAAACATGAGGCATACATATTTGAGGGATTTTGGTGAATGGATTATTTATCACCCCTCTAACAATTATCAACTATCTTTAGCATTCTATTTCTTTTAGGGAATATAGTTTTGGTAATTTGAAACGGCCCAAAAGTGGTATAATTTTGGTAGAAACATGAGACATACATATTTGGCATATTTGGGGGATTTCGGTGAATGGATTATTTATCACCCCTCTAACAATTATCAACTTTCTTTAGCATTCCTTTTATTTTAGGGAATATAGTTTGGGATATAGTTTTGGTTATTTGAGTCCCAAAAGTGGTATAATTTTGGTAGAAACATGAGACATACATATTTGGCATATTTGGGGGATTTTGGTGAATAGATTATTTATCACCCCTCTAACAATTATCAACTTTCTTTAGCATTCCTTTTCTTTTAGGGAATATATTTTGGGATATAGTTTTGGTTATTTGAGTCCCAAAAGTGGTATAATTTTGGTAGAAACATGAGACATATATATTTGGCATATTTGGGGGATTTCGGTGAATGGATTATTTATCACCCCTCTAACAATTATCAACTTTCTTTAGCATTCCTTTTCTTTTAGGGAATATAGTTTGGGATATAGTTTCGGTTATTTGAAACGTCCCAAAAGTGGTATAATTTTGGTAGAAACATGAGACATACATATTTGGCATATTTGTGGGATTTCGGTGAATGCATTATTTGTCACCCCTCTAACAATTATCAACTATCTTTAGCATTCCTATATTCGCTAACACTAATTTTTTTTGGTAATTTCGGTGAATGCACACACTAACTTTCAAAACAACTACAAATACATGTAACTGAATAATGGATTTGCAACAAGGGATCCCTTGTAACAACTTCTAGCGCCTGATGAGCAATGATAAGAATCCGATCGCAATTATACAACAAATAAAACAACCAGCCATCAGATTAGCTTGCTTCTTCAACTCGTTCAGCTGCCTTAACAGCTTGTTCATTTTCTTCAGTTCTCCCTTCACTTCCACCAGTTCTGCATTGGGAGCATTAGGCACAATCGGAATGGCTCCTCTCTCCGCCGCATTCTCTACAGCAAGTCCCCCCTCCCAAATTGCGCTCCCCAATAGCGCCAATTGATTCCTGCAATTGAAGCCTCTGAACGTACACATCGATCTACTCGAAATACCTACATTTCTTCAGGATCTGAAAACAACAACGTGAACCCTAAATCCCAAATTCGAGGGAATAACAAGAAAATCGGGAGAAAACAGAGCAATTGGACCGAGATCTAACCTTATCCCCCTCTCTATATGGCAAGCTCTCACATGCAAGGAACTCACGTCCACGGTTGCCGTTGTCATTCGTCTTACAGATCGACCGCTTGAGAGGCTCCTGGCGTGGGCAGTCAGGGCATCTTGTCAAAGGCATGGGTCCATACTGCGGCCATGAAGAACGGGAGGTCGAAGAGAAACTAGACATCACCTGCATGCCGAAGAAGGGCTGCCGCTGGCGGAGAAGAAGAACAATGGGCCACAGGGAAAGAAAGGGGAAGCAATGGCACGGGCGCCTGGCTGGCTCGGGCTCCCATTTTGCAACGGGCACCTGGGTAAGCTGTGGGTCTGGTGCGCTAATGTGGATAAGGTGTGGGTCCCACGATGATCTGGATAAGTAGAGGTGTGTCCACTGCGGGGCACCAACAGCGGCCCCACTTGCCAGCACCAACCAACGGTCAACTAAACGGAAATCCTCCCATCCGAGCTCCTTGTGAGGGTTTCAGACAAGGGCTTGGGCAAAACTGAGGAAAAACTAAGCGGCTGGGGAAAACTGAGCACAACTAAGGACCCGAGAGCATGAAAATAGAAATCCCTTTTTTCAAAGGCTCATTAAGCAATCTCAGTCATTTGAGACAAGTCATGCTACAGCAAAACCACTAAGCATACTATCAAAAAGACATCAAGCATGACATGCAAAAGCCTAGGCCGCAGTCTACACAAGCTCCTTTTTGTACCACTTTTTTTGCATAAAGCTTTTTCTCTTTTCCAACACCATTCGAACCTCTTTTAAACAACTCTTTTGATGAAAACCAACATGGAAAAGATGTCAAAATACACCTTGATGCAAATATATAACAAGATCTGAACACAAATCAAGGCAAAAAATGAAAACTAAACGTAGTAGCAGAAAAAGAGAACACTCGTTGAAACGATAAGAGTGAAAAATGGAGTGTTCTTGGCAAATGAAAAGCAAGGCAACTTCTCCAAAAGAAATTTGTTGGGGTCCAACCATTTATTGAAGCAAACAAAACTAAAGAAAACTGAAAACTAAAACAACTGACGCTCCAAGAAAAATGCATAGTGCATAAAGCAATAAAAATATAGTGTGTTGAAAGGTGACCTGATTTTTGTCGTTGAAGAAGGGGTGCCTCGGGGGCATCCCCAAGCTTTGACACTTGTACCTCTTGGATATTTCTTGGGGTGCGTGGGAATCCCCAAGCTTGAGCTTTTGTCCATTCTTCAACTCATCTCATCATTCTCCAATCCCTACATTTGAAAACTTCCTTCATACAAAACTCAACACAATTCTATTAGCAACATTAGTGTAAGCATAATAATGAATCAACCCCTTTTGCTTTAGGTTTCAACTCAAAACCACCACATATAAAGTATATACTACTTTAGTAACTTACCCAAAAGTTCCATGATCAAAAGAACTCAAAAAGAAAGCGATCGAGTGGCAAACACAAATAATGGCAGAAATCTGTCAAAACAGAACAGCTGACAAAGGTCGAATTTTTAGAGGGTTTTCTATTGCTCAAATCAAAAAGTGTTAAACTAATAAAAGTTTGTAAATAACCTGGGGCATATGCACAAGATATTTCAGGTCGAAAAGATATTCTGAGAATTTTCACGAATTTTTACGGTGCAGCACCAAAATCTGTTTCAGGACAGTAACATCCCCAAATCTTACCTCACTCAAATTAGAGGCTTCTCTTGGCACAAAAACGAAATAAAAATGATAAGGAGAGGTTATTACAGTAGTAATAACTTCCAAGACTCAAATAAAAGAAAAAGAACTGAAAGAAAAAAACATTGGGTTATCTCCCAAGAGTGCTTTTCTTTAACGCCTTTGAGCTAGGCTCAGTAATTTGAGAAGATGCTCACATAAGAAATATGAATTGAAGCAAAAGAGAGCATCAAGCAGCAAATATAAAACACATTTAAGTCTAACCCACTTCCTATGCATAGGAATCTTGTAAGAAAATAAATCAAAGAAGCATATAGTAACAAGCATGGGTAGATAAAATAAGAGCAACTTTGGAACTTTCAGTATAAAGAGAGGTGTTTTAGTAACATGAAAATTCCAACAACCATATTTTCCTCTCTCATAATAATTTTCAGTAGCATCATGAACAAACTCAACAATATAAATATCACACTTACCCTCCTTTAAGCATGGAGGGCGATCAAATAAAGTATTAGTTAAAGAGTTACTCTTATTGGGAGGTAGACATGGGTAGCTCCATTCTTCCTCCTCTTGATCATCACTCTCCTCTTCTTTTTCATCCAATGAGCTTCCAGTTTCAGCAATTTCTTCTTCCATAGGCTCCTTCAAGGAATTAGTCTCTTCCATTGGAGAGCATCTATTAAGATATTTAAGAATATAGCCATTTTCTTCCTTGTAATTATCAAAGAAAAATTTAAGTATATCATAAACCTCATATTTATAAGGTGCATCATCAGTATTTTCAAGCAAATAAGCAAGTTCGAATGCACCCTTCCAAGCAATAAATTCTTCAATTTGTTCCACATCATAAAAGTCATAATTTCCATTAATGTAAGAAGATATGGTAACATCATCATTATATTCACATTGAAAAGGGAGGGGTTTATACCTCCTACAGCAACAAGATCTATCAAAGCAATAAGTAACATTATAAGTAGAGCACACGTTTCTAGCAATGATATACAATCTATTGATTTGTTCCCATAAGTGTTTCCCTTTATGTGACAAGCGGTGTTCCTCATAATAATTTTGTTGTTCTTCCGTGAACCCACCTTGCCAAAAACATTTAGTTTCAAAGAAACCAACCATTGATAGAAAGCATGATAAAGCAAGAAAATAACAGACCAACAAAAATAACAACTATAAAAGGAACTAATTTTTTGTGTTTTTGATAAAATGAAACAAGTAAAAATAAAGTAAAGCAAAACTTAAAACAAAGTAAAGGATGTGCGTGCGAAACTCCCCTCGCAGGTCTTCTTTTTCCTCGGCAAAGGTGCCAGAAAAGAGTCTTGATGCGGCATGGTGTGTTGATGTAAATCACTATCCAGTTGGGAACCCCAAGAGGAAGGTATGATGAGTACAGCAGCAAGCTTTTCCCTCAGTAAGAAACCAAGGTTTAATCGTATCCAGGAAAAAGCCAAACTCCAGAAGGTGATGCTTGCTAGCTTCGCGACAGCTCTGGACAATTTATAAGGCGCCTCATCAAGTGCTTTGCTTTGCCAGCTGCAACATGGAACCTGCACACAACACAACCAAATACTTTGCTCCCAACTTACGATGAGGTTGTCAATCTCATTGGTTTGCTGTAAACAAAGGAATGAGCGTATCGAGTGGAAAGCAATAGTAATATGTGAGTAAAGTAAACAGTGCGAGTAAAGTAAACAGGTGATAGCAATGTAAAGGAAATAGGACCGGGGTCCACAGTTCACTAGTGGTGTCTCTCCATAAGATATATAACGACATGATGGGTAAACAAATTACAGTTGGGCAATTGATAGAATAAAGATAATGTGTATATGTCGAGAGGATCACTATGAGATTTACTCTGGGCATTACAACAAAATACATAGACCGCCATCCAACTGCATCGTTGACTAATAATCCGCTCGTAGGGAATCAATCCGAGAACCCCTCGAGTATTAAGTTGTGAACAACAGATAACTGTATTAAGCAAAGTGTGTAATGTAAACAAAGCATATGTCCTTGGACATCAGAATGTTGTTTTCTCCCTAGTGGCAACAACACATCTACAACCTTAGAGGTTTCTGTCACTCCCCCAGATTAAATAGAGGCATGAACCCAACTATCGAGCATAAATACCCCCTCTTGGAGTCACTAGTATCTACTTGGCCAAGATAGCTACTAACAACGGAGAGCATGCAAGATCATAAACAATATAGAGATAACATAAGATAATATTCTGCACATTAACTCAATCATAACACCAATATTCATCGGATCCCAACAAACACAACATGTAGAATTACATAACGGTGATCTCGATCATGTAAGGCAGCTCACGAGATCTAAACATGAAGCACATGGTGGAGAAGACAACCATCTAGTTACTGCTATGGACCCATAGTCCAAGGTAGACTACTCACTCATCGCATCGGAGGAAAGCATGGCGATGAAGAAGACCTCCGGTGGCGATTCCCCTCTCCGGCAGGGTGCCGGGAAGAGCTTCTGGACCCTCCCGATCTCGGGTCAATGACGGCGGCGGATCGCGATATGTTTCTGGAAAAGTGATTGGGTGTTTTGGTTTTTCTCGTCGGGGGGTCTTTATAGGCGAAGGGGCAGCATCAGAAGTGGACCAGGTGGCCCTCACCATAGGGCAGCGCGGCCAGGCCTTGGGCCGCGCCCCCTGGTGGTGAGGCCGCCTCCTGGCTCCGTTCCATCTCCTCTTCGGTTCTCTAGAAGATTCGGTAAATTTCTAGATATTCGGCTTTTGTTTCGTCCAATTCCAAGAATATTTCCTGTGTAACTTTTCTGAAACACAAAAATAGCAGAAAACAGGGAACTGGCACTGTGGCATCTCGTTAATAGGTTAGTTCCAAAAAATGCATAAAAATGCCAAGAAGTGTAACGAAACACTAAGCAAATGGTGTGAAAACAAGCATGGAGCATCAAAAATTATAGATACGTTTGAGATGTATCAGCTGATATTGTGGGATTCCCCTCCCACAGAAGCTAAGATTGAAGACATCAAGCCTTTGTTGTCTCGTATTCAGAGTCTGAAGAGCGCGGCTAGGGGCGCAATAATGGGGACGCAAATCAAGGCGTTCTTCCTCCAAAGGCGCATTCAACCTCTTCAAGATCATGTCTCAAAACTTTGGATGTATTCTGGCTCGGAAGATCCTTCTCGAGTGTTGAAGGAAGACCTAGAGAAAAATGGTCTCGACAAGCAAGTCAGGGCTTTGACTACTCTCACAAAGGAGAACGAGATCCTAGCCTTGTCAGCTGATTTCTTCAACTACACTCATCCTTTACCCTAGGTTTGTGCTTTGTAATTTATCAATGTCGACTTCCTTACTCTTCGTCTTTTTGTATTTTGCTGCTTGTTTGCTAATACTTTATCATTGACTCTTTTGTAGGGCAATCAGTTTTTGGTTTCTCGTCCTCCTCTTCCAGAGGAGGGGCCAATTCAGGCGGATCCTGCCTCTGCTGCTCCTGAAGGCCCCCAGGCTAATAATGGCCAGGACGGAGATGATGCTAAAATTTCCCGAGAAGAAAGCGCCTCCACTTCGTCGCCTCCCCCTGCTGTTTCTGAAGAGCCAAGCCTGGATAATAAGAGGAAGCATCTCGACGAACTACTTTCTTCGAGTACTTCTGCTCAAAGAGATGCACTAGGGGAGCCCTCTCCTCCCAATACTTTTGAAGTCAAATTTTTTGATGCTTTGGACTCGTAGGTTCGCTGACTCGAATCTTTATACTTTTAATTCTTGCCCTTTTGGTTCATGCTAGGTTTTGCTTTTTGTTCCCTTCTCAGTGATGATGATGATCCGAAGAGGGATGCTGCAGTTGCTCCCCTCTTGGATACTTTGACTGTCACCAAAGCACCCTCTCAAGAGGATGCTATGGTAGTTAAATCACCAGAAGCCCCTGCTAAGAAGGGTACTCCTACTCGTGCTTCCAAGCGTCTGAAGAAGGCAGTGATAGTGGGTACTTCCCTCGAAGCCCATCGACCAGTGGCTTCTTTTGATCATGTGAGTATTGTTTCTTGTAATCAATTCTTTCATTGCTTGAATTTTTCCTCTCATTCTTTTGTTTGGCAGAATTTGATGCAAAAATTTCTCTCCCTTGGCACTGAAGACTGCTCGGGCCTCTCAGGGTATGCCTGTTTTGTGTTATGTCTTCTACTTGTTCTCGTGTTTCCCATAGTTTCTTACTCCATTTGCTTTTCCTTCTTTGGCTTGTAGCTGCTCGGACCGCGGCTAATGCCCGCATAGCGGCTCTGGAAGCCAAACTTACTGCTTCTAGATAAGCTTGGGAAGGTGCCAATGCTGCCAAGGTTGCTGCTGAGAAGGCTACTAAGTCAGCAGAAACCAAGGCTAAGAAAGTTGAAATAGCACTTGCCGATGCTGATCAGAAGCGGGTTCAGAGAGAGCAAATGATAGCCGAACGTCTCGACAAGATTTTAGTTCTTGTTGGCGGTAAGTGTCGCGTTGTTTCTTTTTTGTCTACTTGCTCATGCTTCTACTTGCTGATGTTTGCTCACTTTCTCTTGCCTTTTCCTTCTGTGATGCAGCAGAGAAAGTTGGAGTATCTTTGAAACTTCGACAGTCGGATACTGAAGACCCTCTGCTGGCTGCGGTGGATTTGCTGGAATCGAACTGGACATTGGTCCAGGAAGTTCTTTAGCTAACTCGCCGCGTGCTAATGCATATGTTTGTCAGGTTGTGGCCGAAGAAGAAAGTGGAGATGTCGGTCGAAAACCTCAAGAAACTTGCCGAGGCCTTCGACACCCTTGAAGATCTTGTTCTCACAATGAAGGGCGGGTCGGTAAAACAGGGTGTTGAAGGGGCGATTGCGCTTGCTCAATCGCACGGTGAGGAAGTGGACTGGGAGAAGGTTAGCTCTTCTCGTGCTCGTCCTCTTTCAGAACTATTGGGATTCTTCGAGAAGGCAAAGAAGTACACGCCAGGCATCATGGCTATCATCACTCCTTCGGCGGCTTCTTCGACTCCTACGCCTAGCTCTTCGAAGCCTACTCCAAGTGCTTCGATGCCTTTTGTAACATCCCAAGATTTTATCAAATTTTGGGGGAAATTTTTTGCTTTCATTTTGTATGTGTTGATTGAAAATTCACAATGATTTAAAACTTTTTGAGTTTATTTAAAAGATTTATTAGAAAACTATTTCAAACTTTCTAGTAATCCTTGAAGAACTCTTTTGAGAAAATAGAATTTCTAAATAATACTTGGCATTCATTCAAACCTATGCAAGCATATTTGCACAGGAAGTATTTATAAAATTGTTTATTTAAATAAAGTTTGTATTTCCAAAACTATATTTGAAAATGAATTTCAAATATTATTTCATAAAATATTTTCTCTAATTTTAAAGGATTATTTTTCAAACCATATTGCTATTTTTGCATTATGCAAATAAAGCCCTTTTTGACCAATTTATAAAGTTTTATTTGAAAATTAAATTTATTATGAAAACTTAGTTTTTATTATTTTAAAATGTTGTGTTGATTTTTAGAAAAATTTAGAAATTGGTTTGAGCTCACTTAGAGCTAAAATGCAAAAGTTATGAAAGAAATAAGAAAACAGAAAAAGAAAAAAAAAAGAAATCTGAGCCGACCGGATCGAAACTCGGCCCAGCCGGCCCATCATCCGCGCCGCCGCGTGCGGTAAATAATATCCACCGTTGGCTGCGCTCAGCCCGCGGGCGCGCCCCGAAATCTGCCCGATTTTCCTTTTATTTTTTTTGATTTTTCAGAACCTATCTCCACTCAAATACGTATATCTCAAGATCTACAACGCATTTTTGGAACCGTTTGTTTCTACACGTTTCTAAATCGAAACCCTAGCTTCCCAACTGACCTACCCCTCTATATATATAGTCTCCACCTTCGTCCATCTACGTTTCTTTCCCCGAAATCACGAAATCCTCTCTCCCGAAACTTTAGCTCGAATCTTTGAGAAACTTCGTTATTTGCCTTCAACATCTAAACGAAAGTTATAGATCTCGTCAAGGCGCTTCAATCGCAACTAACCTTATCTCTTTTCGTCAATCGTAGCTTGAGTAATCCGGCCCCAAAGATTTCAGATCTGATGGACGAGATCGGGTCTTGAGGCTAGCTCGTTGCTCGAAATCCAAATTTCTTTGTTGAGTAGATTCATCTTTCAATTCTCTACAGCTTACTTACGGTGAGTTTTTCGTTTTGAGGTACGGATCTATGTCTTTGAAATAGATCTAATTTCAAGTCAACCGGAGCTAAATCAACCTTTAAGATGATCCCGAATCGCGGTGCCTTCAACACGGAAGTTGTTCCTCTCGTTAATAGCTTTCCAATGCCACAGGTCTCACCTCATTTCGTTCAGCGAGCTAGGAGCACGGAGCAGTCAAAGTTTGAGATCTCGTAAGGTATAATCCAGATCTAGTCTACCTCGTTGTCCCGAATCCAAATTAATTTATTGGGTAGATAGATCTAGTAATTCTGTACAAGTTTATATAAAAAGTTTCTCAAAATAATTAACTTTTTTTGTTGACTTTTCTGACGTCAACAGTCAACTCAGTCAACTGGTCAAAGTCAATTCCGGTTAATTCCCGAATTTAAAATTTCAGAAAATAAGATAAACTTCGGAAATTCATAGAAATTGTTTCGTAACTTGAAATCTTACAAATAAGATGTCTCTGGAAAGCTAAGAAAGTATAGAATCCAATAGTATAATAATATTACATAGTTTCAGTAATTAATTTGAAATCATTTTTAAATTGAATTAAATCCTTCTATTACACTAATTAATTCATATCTTTTGTTCTACACATCCAAAAATTACAAATTTGTAGTCCTTGGAATCCTCTAATCATGTAGAACACCATAGAATCAAGAAACATCAAAGTTGATATGTGCACACACTTTGTGCATTCAAATCTATCCAAATCACTATTTTGATTATAACTTGAGTTCTAAAATTTATTTTAGAATGATTCCAATTGCATTAGCTTTGTTTTACTGCAAGCTATCCATTAGTATTAGTTCCAAATTTTCTTGAAACATTTCATCATTATTCAAATTTTAATATGAGGATTTGAGTAATATCCATTATAGAAATAAATCTATTTCTTTTCAGCTTATTTCTTTCCATAGTAGTTAATCCTATGATCACTCCTAACTACCAATATCATCTTGATACTATCTTGACCTATGTCATATCTACTTAAGATCATCTTGAGACCACCTTGACACATATCAAGTCTAACTAAGTCCATCATGTCTAATTCACACCTATTCAAATTTCAATTGGGTTATTTGAGTAAAGTGTGACATATCTTAATCATCAATTATATTCTTGCTATTGTGGTGTTGATTCAGTTCTACTACCATAGCACATGATCATACTCCATATTGTTCAACGAATCCTTTGAACCATATTCTCAAATGTTATTCACACATACCCAATCCTATGCCTACTTAATCTTGTTCACATGTATTCTTCTATTCAATTTGCAAATGTACTAACTGAGTAATGTAATGATTCACTAATACTTACCCAAAGCTTAAGTGTGATGCATACTATTTATGAGTAATTGTTGTCACACTTATTTAATAGTATTGTTGTTGCACTATTTGACACTTATGTGATTTAATTCATATGAGCCGTCCCAAATTTCTTTCATGCTTTAATAAAGCATAAAGACTTCATCACTTATATCTTGCTTAGTCCAATTCTCTCCAATCATTTTGATCTTTCCCAATTCATATCTTGCAATCCACAACCTTTTGCCATATCATTCTTGTCATAACATCTCAATAAGTCTAAAATATTAAACAAACACATTTCAATTGTTTGTCTTGTTTGATTGTGTTTGAATGGTATGTTTATGTTATGTTATTTCTGTGCTGTAGTTTGTGCGAAGAGCTATGTGCTTAGTTGAGAGAAGTGAAAAGATCGTATTCTTCAAAAAGGTAAGTGACACACATATCTTCTACCTATTTTTATTATGCATTAGTGATTCTCAGTAGTATGCATGATAGGTGAATATTCAACTGTTTACAAAATGCTAGATCCTAGTAGTGAGTAGCTATCCCTGAACCCTCGCTAATAGGATGCTAAATACTTTGAAAAATATGATGCTATGCTATGATCACTTATCAAAGTTGTTTTGTGAATAAAATTAACAACTTCAACAAAAATGAACTACCTGGGTGGAATGGTTTGATAAGAAGAGGTGGAGGAGGTGGGTTCTGGGGCACATGCCTCTTCAAGGATGTGTACTCAGGATATACCGCTAGGGATGGCCACTCAGGATTAAAGAGATTAATATGGCTTCCATGTTTAGATGTACTTCTAGTGCAGCCTTATCACAATATGGGCTCTGTCTTGATTGAGTAGGATTAAGGGTTCAACCATGGGTACTGACAGAGGGTGGTAGCAGAATATAGGGGGCACAGTCAGATCCATTTGGTTGAATGCTTTTTCTAAAAGGTCTTTTCTCATTTTATGTATGGGCGTAAAATGAGTCTTAAGGTGAAAGTGCACAACCCTTGCAAGGTGTTAACAAATCTAATCAATTAGCCGAGTCCTCAGAATGGACAATTGAGTCTCTAGCCATGGAATGTTCGGAAGAATCTCATCATTGTTTTTGAATACTTGAAAATTTGACTAGCAACCCTTAGAGGAGCTTGATACGTCTCCAACGTATCCATAATTTTTGATGCTGCATGCTTATTTTTACACCATTTGCCTAATGTTTCGTTACACTTCGTGGCACTTTTATGCATTTTTCGGAACTAACCTATTAACAAGTTGCCATAGTGCCAATCCTGTTTTCAGCTGTTTTTGTGTTTCAGAAAAGTTACACAGGAAATATTCTCGGAATTGGACGAAACCAAAGCCAGTCGCCCAGAATTTTACCGAAGCTTCCAGAGAACCGAAGAGGAGTTGGAGTGGGGCCACGAGGTGCCCTCACACTAGGGCAGCATGGCCAGGGGCTGGGCCATGACCCCTATGTGTGAGACCGCCTCGGTCCACTTCTGACGATGCCCCTTCGCCTATAAATACCCCTCGACGGGAAAAACCTAAGTACCTGATCAGTTTTCCAGAATACATCACGATCCGCCGCCGCCGTCGACCCAAAGATCGGGAGGGTCCAGAAGCTCTTCCCGGCACCCTGCCGGAGAGGGGAATCTCCACTGGAGGTCTTCTTCATCGCCATGCTTGCCTCTGGAGCAATGAGTGAGTAGTCTACCTTGGACTATGGGTCCATAGCAGTAGCTAGATGGTTGTCTTCTCCACCATGTGCTTCATGTTTAGATCTCACGAGCTGCCCTACATGATTGAGATCACCGTTATGTAATTCTACATGTTTGGTTTGTTGGGATCCGATGAATATTGGTGTTATGCTTGAGTTGAAGTACTAAAATTTATCTTTTGTTATCTCTATGTTGTTTATGATCTTGCATGCTCTCCATTGTTAGTAGCTATCTTGGCCGAGTAGTTGCTAGTGACTCCAAGAGGGGGTATTTTTGCTCGATAGTGGGTTCATGCCTCTATTTAATCTGGGGGAGTGACAGAACCCTCTAAGGTTGTAGATGTGCTGTTGCTACTAGGGGGAAAACAACATTAATATGCTCGAGGGTATATGCTTTATTTACATTACACACTTTGCTTAATACAGTTATCTGTTGTTCGCAACTTAATACTCATGGGGTGTTCAGATGATATCCCCGTGAGTGGATTATTAGTCATAGATGCAGTTGGATGGCGGTCTATGTATTTTGCTGTAATGCCTAGAGTAAATCTCATAGTGATCCTCTCATCATATGCATGTTATCTTTATTCTAACAATTGCCCAACTGTAATTTGTTTACCTAGCTTGTATTATTTTATCTTATGGAGAGACACCGCTAGTGAACTGTGGACCCCAGTCCTATTTCCTTTATATTGCTATCACCTGTTTACTTTACTCACACTGTTTACTTTACTCGCATATTATTATCACTTTCCACTCGATACGCTCATACCCTTTGTTTCAAGCAAACCGGTGAGATTGACAACCTCATCGTAAGTTGGGAACAAAGTATTTGGTTGTGTTGTGTGCAGGTTCTGCATTGCAGCTAGCAAAGCAAAGCTTGGATGAGGCGCCCTATAAATTGTCCTGAGCTGTCACAAGCTAGCAAGGATCACCTTCAGTCATTTGTTTGCTCCTCTCCTGATCGACATACCTTGGTTTCTTAACTAAGGGAAATCTTGCTGCTATATTCATCACACCTTCCTCTTGGGGTTCCCAACAGGCTGGTCATTTACCAGACATTAAGCAAAGTTTTCTGGCACCGTTGTGTAACACCCACGAATTTATAACAAATTCCAAGTGCCCGTTATGTAATCCATCACAATCCCAGAATCACTGTTGTGATTTACATAATGTAGTTGATATCATCATCATAGCTATTAATAGTAAATAAAGGGGATTACATAGGTGGTCGCACAGACCAAACCATACATTACATCAACATGCAGCGGAATAACACTTTGGGTCCATATTGTCAAGCTTCAACCGCACAGGCAAGCGGACAGTAGGAAACGAGCCTAATTCGCAAAGTCATCTGAATGTCCTTCCTTCATGATCCTTCTCCTTCAAGTCTGGCCAAGTTAATAGCCAGGGATACAGCCATGAGTACATTGGATGCACTCGCAAACCATCTTATAAACAAAGTGCTGAAAGAGATATGCATGGTTGATATGGTAGACTAAGCACTAAGTTTATTTGCAAAAAGCTAGTTTTGTTTCCCAAGAATTTTCATTAGTAGAGAAGAAGATTTAATTCTCTAAGTTAAATCTAAAGAGGAACTTCAAGTGTTGGTCAACATCAAATATCAAGTCAAGTCATTCACCCTGTTCAACTTCAGTTGTTAACATTCCTGACAAAAGTCAAGTACAACTTGCCAACTGTCCATGACCGCGGACGTGGCTATTCGAATAGTTTTGAAACCTCTACGGAGGGGTACACTTTACCCACAAGATTCGATAAATCTGCCGGGAGAGATCCACGGTTCGTCATACACCAAGTATGCGAGTTTCAGATAATCAAACAAACTCTTTCACTTGTCTACTCTAGTATAGGATCCTTTCCTAGAGCCCGAGACACGGACATCTCTGTTTCGGCGTCTCTAGTTTTGCCCGTTACAGGATGCTGCATGAATGGAAATTTCCACCCGGTTCGAAAGTACCCGCACACGGTGCACTTCTATAAAGGATGATACAAGGTCTCCCATACTAGGGTAAACAAGCTACGGACTAAGCCCCTTGCCATTTAGGGGTAATGTGGTCGTACAGTAATGGTTGGCTCACATGGTACATCACTTATTATCATGTAGAAATACATTCCATAGTCCTCAGTCAAGATTATTTTCCTTCATAAAACCATCATGTAGGAGAAGTCTCCAATTCAAGTTTTCAAGTTCAAGTCACCAGTTTCAAATAGGGTTCCCCTTATAGATGGCCTCAATTTTATTAGCGACTAAGCAACTACATTGAGTGATGATACCACTAAATAGTGTAGGATAAACTCAGCTCAATACTCTTGCTAAGCAAGATATCACTACACAACTATCATTCTAGAGTAGCAATTCAATCATGCAATTTACTTAAAAACAAGTAGAATGCAATAGGTAAACTAGGCATTTGGAGTATGATTCAAAAGATGGCTTGCCTGGCTTGGCAATGTCAAACTAGTCTTCCTCTTCATCTTGGGTTGATTGCTCTCCCGCTCCATTTCTTGGTGGACTTTAGGATCCATTCTCCTTACTCTCCTTATCGTCTAATCATCAAAAAAATAAATACATACAATCACCAAGCATTTCACAAACCACACACATTCAACAATCAAGGTTACTAGGATAAGGAAAGTTATCTAAGAATGCTATGGAGAGTGGCTTCAACTTAATTGAGTTCATGTAGATGAGATTACTGCTTTCTTGACTTAAGTGAGGATTTAATTCACTTTAAATCGTGAAATATCTCTTGCAAGTCCTTATTGACCATGGTCTTAGACCACAAGTAGATAATCTAGATTATGGTTCAACCAAAGAGGCTTCATAGGATTTGGAGTATTTTTATTTTATCGAAGCCATTTCTAGTTTGCAAGTATTTAGTAATCAAGGTTGAACCTATAAGTACAATCTATTAATCCTAGTTGACTTGTATTAGGGGTTATGGATGAATATTTAGAAATGTGGTTGATTCGAATTGGTTTCATATCATTTCCATTATTTTGAAATAGGTGTGCCAGTTGAGTTTCTAATTACTACCATGTAGTATTAAATTTCCAAATACCTCCTACAAGTACACATGGACTAAGATCAATACCTACAGATAGATATTTGGAAATGTGGTTTAACAATTAGAGTTCCATAGGTATTTGGATTATAGGTTTGAGTTTAATAAAATCATATATGGCAAATGCTTATATAACCATATAGGTAAATAGTATTTACTTTAAAAGGTTCAAAAATGAGATCTAATGCTATAGGCAGATGGGTATCACTAATTGTGAATTTCTAGAGTTGGATTTATATTTTCAGGAATTTCATTTGAATTGATATGGATTTTCTAAGGTGGAAAAGCTCATGTTTTGTTATTTTTACTGCAACCACTATGTAAATCTAATTGTGTTGAAACCACTTTTAATGGATAGCTTATGTTCTAAGGTTTCGAAAACATATTCATATGTTAAATTTGAATCTATAGATCTCCGGAAAAATTAAATCTAAGACAGCATCTGAAAACTATTTCTAAAACCGAAAATCAATTAACCCCTTTTTTTTCAGACACGGGCCGGACACACAGATTTGACTGGGCCGGCCCACTAGGCTCACCGCGGGCGGGGAGAGAAAAAGGAAAAGAACAACACTGGCCTGACAACGGGCCCGGCTTGTCAGGCCGAAATAACCGAAACGGTACGCGCTTCTTCCTCGTTGCTATAGGATCGAGTCCTCACCGGCGGTTGCAGAGAAGACGGCGGCGACGGGAAGCGGCGTAGGGGAAGAAGAGCTCGACGGTGAGGAAGCAGAAAAGGTCGCCTAGGTCCTCCTCGGCCACCTGCCACTGTCCACTCCTCCAACGGCGGTCGGACGCGGTGGCGTCGCTCTGCGCCCAGGAGCTCACCGGCGTCGTCCTACGCCACTGACCAGAGGGAGAGGAAGAGAGTGAGGATGTCTAGGAGGGTCGGGTGAGTGGTTCGGTTCTCAGGGTGTGCTCAAGGGCTCGTTTTATAGGCCGGAGAGGCCGGGTGCGGGGGTGGCCAGCATGGGCTCGGCATGGTGGTCACGGACGTGCTCCTGTGGCCACAGTGGTCTTCGCGGTGTGGGAGTCATCTGTGGGGGTTCTGGCAATGCTGAGAGTGTGCTGGTGTGTTGGTGACGACGGAAACGAGAGAGAACTGTGGAGGCCTGCAGGTGTGACCGGCGACGACGTTTCCTTTCCCACTCCATCTTGATTCGACGCGGAGAGGCCAGGGCGTGGGAGTTAGACGTCGAGGTGACCTCGGCACGGTCTCGGGGAGAGGATGGGCTTGCAGAGGGGGCAGAGCTTGTAGTGACCTCACCTTTTAAAGATGATGACCCCTGTGTTTTTCAGTGCTAGTCCCTGGATCAAACGCTAGCACACACAGTTTAAGATGTAATATCAAGAAACAAAGGTCATTTTATTACATCGCATGATCCAGCAATTACATAAAGAAACTTTACAATGCTCATAGCATAGAGCTTTCAGAGTTTACAACAAAATCAAAACTAGCATGGAGTCCTTCTTCTTCATGCGCCACAGGCGAACATGCTGCGGATAGACTCGTAACCCTGTCGTACCTTTCTTATCGTCAAAACCTGCAACATGAAACGTTGTAGCCACAAAGAGTCAATACATTTGAATTGTATTGGCAAGATGTCACTTATTGGTGGACTCAAATAGAATCCTAACACTTACATGAATATTTGGCTAAGTGGATCTTCAGGCTAAGCTTGCAGAAAAGCAATTATTTATCCTACTTTTCAAAAGATCTCATTTTTCTTTTTAAAGCACTATTGGACACACTGGAATCCACCAGGTGCTCCTAGTTAATTATGCACACATAGGAATCCACCAGGTGTACATAATTATGATCACACAACAATCCCTTGTTAACCACTCAAGTTTTAATTTAAAGAAGTTGGGATGAGGAGATTCTTGAACAGCTTCAATTCATGTCGCTCAAAATTGTCCGTAACCGGGGACGCGGCTAAGTACTTAGTTTTTAACCCTCTGCAGAGGTGGTGCACTTTTCCCACAAGACTCAGTCAACCTCTTTTGCCATGATGCTCATTTTGCTCAAATGGCCAAGTGAAGACTAAGACGAGACTTTTCAGAAGCAATCCCTCAGACCAACCCAGACGCGCTCCATCCTACAAATCACTACCACCCTCTGTCCATCTGGCTGAGTTCTCGCAACTTAGTTAGTCAAGACAGAGCCCATATGACTCGTGGTTGCACTGGAAGCTTCACAACTTAAACGTCTCCAATCTCTTTGTTCCTGGGTGGCCATCCACAAGTGAGATACACATGACTGCCATAGAGATGGCTCTGGTGTAACCACTCAACATAAATCCATCTTACCAATTTCCACCCAGGTGTTTCATTAACTTAGTTGTTTTCTTAGTTTTTGCAAATCATAGGTTTCAAACTTAATAAAAGATCATGTGGAATCCCAACCACGAATTCTATAGCACAACTAAGCAATCTACACTACGGTGTTTCTTCTAACAAGGTAATCAGGGATATCCTAAATAGGAGATAGCAAGCACAACTATCTACACATGCATACTTTAAAAGAAAAGAAACACTACATGCATAGTAAAACATCATTGGGAATTTTGTGAACAAGAGTGACACTTGCCTTAGAAATTTCTGAAGGTTGTACTTCTCTTAATCAACACACATAGCTCTCCGTACAACTATAAGATAGAAAAGGAACACAACATAAACACATCATTCAATCAAACAAGACAATAAAAGTGTTTATTTGTTTTGGCTTAGTCTTTTGTCTTAGTGATATTTGGACAAAAGGTTGGGCATGAAGTTGACTTGATATGGATGGAGAGATTGGCTAAGTCAAGGTCTTAACGATTGATTGGGGTTTTCTACTTTTGTTTAAGAAGTGTCAAACATTTAGCAAAAATAGTTTCAAGGGAAAATGTAGGCTTGGTTTGAGAAGTTAGATAAATTCTAAGTCATGAGGTCTAACACTATCATCTTCTTGACTTGAGGCTCTCTTCTCTTGATCTTTTGGTCGTCAACTCCTTGTCTTCTCCTTCTTCTTGTTTTGCCTTCAACTCTTCTGCTCTTCAACTCCTTGTTTTGCCTTTAACTTTTGTCTTCTTCATGGTCTTGATATGGGAAAACTTCTACACCGTGGTGTTGGAGGGGTAAAATACTTAGAAGAATTTTGGGTAAGAGGGAAATGATAGTTTTGCACTTGGGCATGAATAGAGAGTAGATTTTTACTAAGTCAGGGTGGATTTGATGTGGTCATTAGGACTTAGGATTATTTACACCTTTGCAAGGTGGAGCAAAGTCAAATAGCGCAAAGTGCACGATAGGTAATTGGGTATTTGCAAGGTGCTCATATAACACCACTATATTTTGCAAAACAATGAGCTAAAGGAGTTGACTCTTTGGAAAAGTGTGAAAAACATGTGTGAAGTATTCTGGTTGTTTTCTATCATCAAGATAATCAATTTTACAAAAGGAATTATGCCTAAAATATTTATAGGATTAAATCTAGGAAGTAAATACCCAAATCCTCATTTAGAATTGAATACTTGATAAAATTGGTTAAAACAATTTCTACAGTGGTTCTACTGGATAGAGGATAACAATATGATTCTATTGCAAAAAGAATCAACTGAAAAGGATTTGTAGATTTTGAACTATATCAAAAACACTCAAACTCTCATATTTAAATTTGAATGTTTTCGAATAGTTGGAAAGACAAATTTTATTACAGCATAGTGTTCTACACATCTTTAGGAATCCAGGGACATATTATTTGCAATTTTTGGATCTACAGAACAAAAGATATGAACTTACTAAACTAACAAAGGTGTTTGATGTAATTTGAAAATAGTTTCAAAATTAATACTGAAACTATGAAGTTTGTGTGTACTGATAGATTCTACACGTCCTAAGGATTCCAACGATATATTGTTTGTAATTTTTGGACTAGTGGATCAAAAGATATGATTTATGCAAGATTCAACTAAAATCAGATCTGAAATTCTAATTCGAAATTGTTTTAAATCTAGAGCCGACACGTGGTGTGTTCTTACTGGTGCGTACCGGTTCGTGTGGATCGGCGATGTGAGCCGTAGGATTAAATCAGATCTGGACAGATCAGATCTGCTGGTACCCCTTGGCTTAAGTGATCTGTTCTGGGGCCTTAGATCAAGATCTGACGGCTACGATAAAAAGGGGAGGAAACTCACCGGGGAGGTTAGGGTTCCGGCGAGAAATCTGGCGAGGTCGGTTCGGTGGTGGTCTCCGGCGAGGCTCCAGGGGCTCCGGGACGACGGCAAGGATGCTACAGGGATCGGTGCGATATGGGGAGCTCGAGGGTGAGGTCGACGCCCTTGATTGCGTCCTGGTGCAGGAGGAAGGCGCGGCTGGAGGGGCGAGGCGTGCAGGTGTGCTTTGGGCATCGAGGTTCTGCTCGATCTGCTGCAAAGAAGAACGAAGGAAGGGCATGAGGAGGTGCGCCTGGGCGAGGGGAAGAGGATAGAGGAGAGGGGAAGGTCTAGGGCTCACCGGCGGTGGCGAAATTGGCCGGACGAGCTCGCAGATGCCACGGTCTCCGACGAGCGATTGCGTTGATTTGGCGGTGTCTCGGTCAGGAGGACGAAAGGGAGATGGAGGAGGGCGGCCGGGGCTTTTTATAGCCGCGATGATGTGGAGAAGGGGCTAGGGTTTTGGCCTGGGGGAGGAGATTGGACGGACAGCCGTGGCGCCGTGCGGAAGGAGGGGATCCTGGCGAGGCGGTAGGGATGATAGGTGGGGCTAGGTGGTCAGTGGGAGGAAGGGGTCCACCAGGTGGGGCCCGGTCATCAACGGGAATGAGAGAGGAGAGGGTACCCTTTCGGGTTATAACCTGGGATGGGCCGTGGGCTCATTTGGCCGCTGGGCCGGATGGCTTCCCCCGGCCTATTTTCTATTTTTTTTTGTTCTTTCCTCTTTTCTAATTCTGTTTTCCTATTTAATTCATAACTTTTGCAAATTTCACTCAAAGCAAATCAAACTTCTTTATAAAATCTTCTAAAAACAGCACATTGTTTTATGCCACCAAGAAACATGTTTCCAAAACAAAAATAGGGTTTTGAACAATGCTTTATAAATTTAGCAAGGTGGATTGCTTGCATAAAGAAATAGAAATTAGGGTTTAGGAAATAGTTCTTCTGGGGAAAATACTTCATGAAAATGATAATTGAAAGCACTCTCAATTATAGTTTTGAAAGAACAAGCTTGTAATCACATTCATTCCTTTGCAAGCAAACTTGCATGGGTTTCAGGAAAATAACATTTTGGTATTTGGTTTTCTCAATGAAGTCCTTCAAGTAATAATGAGAAGTTTGAAGTAGTTTTTTTAATAAAGCTTTTAAAACAAAAAGTTTTAATTCCTTGTGAAATTCAAACATACATGGTTCCTATTTATTTATTTTTCACATTGCAAAATTGTGGGATGTGACAGACTACCACCCTTAAAAGAAATCTCGTCCCGAGATTTGGAGAGGCTAGAAATAAATATAGGTTTGGAAGGCTAGGTGGGCTACCACCCTTAAAAGAAACCTTTGTTGATATTCTAGGTTTTGGGGTTCAGATGGGGCACTCCTTGGTTTTGACGCACCGGGTCATCTTCCATTGCAAGTCATCTTCAACGGTAAGCTTGTGCTTCATCCTCACCGTATTCCTACGTTTTGGCAACACTTGCCCATTATAAGGGTACAATATCTTATCCTTCTAGGGTTCAAGTTTAACAATGTCATCCCTCTTGTAGGTATGTCTCTCTAGATTTACCATTCCTCATATCAAGAGTGAACAATTGAGTAGTCGTCGTGGGGGCCAATCCATAACGCACCCAATCGTTACCTTGTATTTCAGTTTGGTACATCTCGTACACTAACTCTTGGTCAACTCACTAGTTTTGACAAAATATTTTATGGATATTGAATCCATGTTTCAATTTATGTCAAGAACTTTTAGAAAACAAATCTATCAATCCTTAGCTAGTGGTTTGCGTAGTAGAATCCTTCATTGATCTTTTCCTTCACGAATTTTGCTTTCCATACAACTTCATCTTATGGGCAAAACAACACTAGAGCGAGATTTGCATAAAAGATTGTTTTGAAAGATACATGAAGATTTTCATTCCACCTATTACATCATGAGACTACTACCCACACCACATAGTCTTTTATTTCACTCCTTACATGACACTTACTCCAAGATAGCAGTTGCATTACGACATCTTCTATGTTGGTTGCTCATCAATGTGTCACTGTATCCACTATAGTGTGTCATCCTTCAGTTGTCCTTATTTACTGGCGCTCTGAGTACTTCTCCGGACAATTATTTGCATAATGTCCCTTGACACCACATTTGTAACAAGTGACCAGGCTGAAATCTTTTCCACTATACTTTTCTGGACAATTTATACCATAATGTCCAGACTCGCGACAGTTGAAACAGTTATCTTGAGCATGATCCTTCTTTTGCCCTCCATTGATTACATAAACCCTTTTCTCACTCTCTTTGCATTTCTCCTTATCCGGGCAGTCCCATGAATAGTGTCCTAACCTTTTACATTCATGGCACTCTACTTGGCTGATATCTTTCTTCTTCTTTGGCTTCTCCAGGGCTAGAAGATCTTCCAATTCTTGCTTCTCATACTCCATTATGATTGAGGGGAACCTTTCTCTCTTCTTGTAGTTATTTTATAGCCTTACTCTAGGGTTATTTCTCTTGGTGGTGACAAAATATTCTGCCTCCTTGGGCTCGAATTCAGCACTTGCCTTCCCGAGCGAGTGATGTATTTTCTGTTTGACTTGTTGGTTCACTTTATCTACCATAGCATTGAGATGGCATTCTGCGAGGACGTGATTTGTTCCTTCACACAAAACACACGTAACCTTCGGCAAGTGGCATTCTCGATTACAACGATCTCTTCCACAACTATGGCATTGCTCCTTGCAATCCTTAGACGTATGTCCTATATCTCCACAGAGTTTGCAAGCTTGGTTTCTTGCCACATCATGTTCTTCGGGCTTGTCTTTGCTTGGATCACTTGGTGATGCATTGTTGTTGTTAGTCATGATCTGAGACGCCTTTTGCACAATGTGAGTATGTGCATCTAGCAGTTGCTGCACTCCTGGGGGTAACTCATTGCTCTTGCTGCTGATCATATTTTGGGTCACCACTTGATTCAACTGGGTATGCATCTCTATCATCCTCTGCATCACTAGGTCCATCTGTGAGTTGTTGAGGATGCTCTGGCTTTGATGATGCATCTATTAAAGTTTTTGGGTAGGGTTTAGGTTTTCAACATAGAGAGGAAAAGAGTGGAAAGCTCTAAAGAAAGTTCCTACCAGTTAGCAACGATTCAAGGCAAATCACCTTACAATCAATAAACATTCAACAAGCATTCATCACATCAAGCAACAGGTTTTTAATACAAACGATAGGTACGATCATTCCACAAGTCGGTATGATCATAAACATTTATTACAATGTTGTCGCTTATTAAAAATTCTTAAATGGAGGTCCAACTAAAACTTCTTGGTTTCCTTCAGTGCAGTAGTATCTTCTTTTCCTTCTTTGAGGTTCTTCTCTCCGAGTGGGGCAAGTAGTTCATCCTCGCTAAATAATTCGTTGGTCCTATTGCTATCAAGATCCTTCATAAGAATTTCTAAGTCCTAGAACATTTGATGCTTAGACTTCCTTCTTCTAGTCTTCTTCAATTTGCTTCTCTTGAGGTGGGTAGATCTCGGAGTCCTTTGAGGCGTTGAATTTGAAGCTCTTCATCTTTGAGTTGGAATGAAGAGGGGTAGAGACAAAATGACTAAGGGAAGAGTTTACGAGGAAATGATTGTGTAAATTTTTAACTTAGAAATAAAAGCAATTCCTATTTTTTTCTAAGGGGCCTTTGTCCAATCCTTGGGTCACGAACCTAAGGGCAACACTTTGCTCTGATACCATCTATAGTGACCTCACCTTTTAAAGATGATGATCCCTGTGTTTTTCAGTGCTAGTCCCTGGATCAAACGCTAGCACACACAGTTTAAGATGTAAAATCAAGAAACAAAGGTCATTTTGTTACATCGCATGATCCAGCAATTACATAAAGAAACTTTACAATGCTCATAGCATAGAGCTTTTAGAGTTTACAACGAAATCAAAACTAGCATGGAGTCCTTCTTCTTCATGCGCCATAGGCGAACATGCTGCGGATAGACTCGTAACCCTATCGTACCTTTCTTATCATCAAAACCTGCAACATGAAATGTTGTAGCCACAAAGAGTCAATACATTTGAATTGTATTGGCAAGATGTCACTTTTTGGTGGACTCAAATAGAATCCTAACACTTACATGAATATTTGGCTAAGTGGATCTTCAGGCTAAGCTTGCAGAAAAGCAATTATTTATCCTACTTTTCAAAAGATCTCATTTTTCTTTTTAAAGCACTATTGGACACACTGGAATCCACCAGGTGCTCCTAGTTAATTATGCACACACAGGAATCCACCAGGTGTACATAATTATGATCACACAACAATCCCTTGTTAACCACTCAAGTTTTAATTTAAAGAAGTTGGGATGAGGAGATTCTTGAACAGCTTCAATTCATGTTGCTCAAAATTGTCCGTAACTGGGGACACGGCTAAGTACTTAGTTTTTAACCCTCTGTAGAGGTGGTGCACTTTTCCCACAAGACTCAGTCAACCTCTTTTGCCATGATGCTCATTTTGCTCAAATGGCCAAGTGAAGACTAAGATGAGACTTTTCAGAAGCAATCCCTCAGACCAACCCAGACGCGCTCCATCCTACAAATGACTACCACCCTCTGTCCGTCTGGCTGAGTTCTTGCAACTTAGTTAGTCAAGACAGAGCCCATATGACTCGTGGTTGCACTGGAAGCTTCACGACTTGAACGTCTCCAATCTCTTTGTTCCTGGGTGGCCGTCCACAAGTGAGATACACACGACTGCCATAGAGATGGCTCTGGTGTAACCACTCAACATAAATCCATCTTACCAATTTCCACCCAGGTGTTTCATTAACTTAGTTGTTTTCTTAGTTTTTGCAAAGCATAGTTTTCAAACTTAATAAAAGATCATGTGGAATCCCAACCACGAATTCCATAGCACAACTAAGCAATCTACACTACGGTGTTTCTTCTAACAAGGTAATCAGGGATATCCTAAATAGGAGATAGCAAGCACAACTATCTACACATGCATACTTTAAAAGAAAAGAAACACTACATGCATAGTAAAACATCATTGGGAATTTTGTGAACAAGAGTGACACTTGCCTTAGAAATTTCTGAAGGTTGTACTTCTCTTAATCAACACACGTAGCTCTCCGTACAACTATAAGATAGAAAAGGAACACAACATAAACACATCATTCAATCAAACAAGACAATAAAAGTGTTTATTTGTTTTGGCTTAGTCTTTTGTCTTAGTGATATTTGGACAAAAGGTTGGGCATGAAGTTGACTTGATATGGATGGACAGATTGGCTAAGTCCAGGTCTTAACGATTGATTGGGGTTTTCTACTTTTGTTTAAGAAGTGTCAAACATTTAGCAAAAATAGTTTCAAGGGAAAACGTAGGCTTGGTTTGAGAAGTTAGATAAATTCTAAGTCATGAGGTATAACACTATCATCTTCTTGACTTGAGGCTCTCTTCTCTTGATCTTTTGGTCGTCAACTCCTTGTCTTCTCCTTCTTCTTGTTTTCCTTCAACTCTTCTTCTCTTCAACTCCTTGTTTTGCCTTCAACTTTTGTCTTCTTCATGGTCTTGATATGGAAAAACTTCTACGCCGTGGTGTTGGAGGGGTAAAATACTTAGAAGAATTTTGGGTAAGAGGGAAATGATAGTTTTGCACTTGGGCATGAATAGAGAGTAGATTTTTACTAAGTCAGGGTGGATTTTATGTGGTCATTAGGACTTAGGATTATTTACACCTTTGCAAGGTGGAGCAAAGTCAAATAGCGCAAAGTGCACGATAGGTAATTGGGTATTTGCAAGGTGCTCATATAACACCACTATATTTTGCAAAACAATGAGCTAAAGGAGTTGACTCTTTGGAAAAGTGTGAAAAACATGTGTGAAGTATTCTGGTGGTTTTCTATCATCAAGATAATCAATTATACAAAAGGAATTATGCCTAAAATATTTATAGGATTAAATCTAGGAAGTAAATACCCAAATCCTCATTTAGAATGGAATACTTGATAAAATTGGTTAAAACAATTTCTACAGTGGTTCTACTGGATAGAGGATAACAATATGATTCTATTGCAAAAAGAATCAACTGAAAAGGATTTGTAGATTTTGAACTATATCAAAAACACTCAAACTCTCATATTTAAATTTGAATGTTTTCAAATAGTTGGAAAGATAAATTTTATTACAGAATAGTGTTCTACACATCTTTAGGAATCCAGGGACATATTATTTGCAATTTTTGGATCTACAGAACAAAAGATATGAACTTACTAAACTAACAAAGGTGTTTTATGTAATTTGAAAATAGTTTCAAAATTAGTACTGAAACTATGAAGTTTGTGTGTACTGATAGATTCTACACGTCCTAAGGATTCCAATGATATATTGTTTGTAATTTTTGGACCAGTGGGTCAAAAGATATGATTTATGCAAGATTCAACTAAAATCAGATCTGAAATTCTAATTCGAAATTGTTTTAAATCTAGAGCCGACACGTGGCGTGTTCTTACTGGTGCGTACCGGTTCGTGCGGATCGGCAATGTGAGCCGTAGGATTAAATTAGATCTGGACGGATCAGATCTGCTGGTACCCCTTGGCTTAAGTGATCTGTTATGGGGCCTTAGATCAAGATCTGACGGCTACGATAAAAAGGGGAGGAAACTCACCGGGGAGGTTAGGGTTCCGGCGAGAAATCCGGCGAGGTCGGTTCGGTGGTGGTCTCCGGCGGGGCTCCAGGGGCTCCTGGATGACGGCGAGGATGCTACGGGGATCGGTGCAATGTGGGGAGCTCGAGGGTGAGGTCGACACCCTCGATTGCGTCCTGGTGAAGGAGGAAGGCGCGGCTAGAGGGGCGAGGCGCGCAGGTGTGCTTCGGGCGTCGAGGTTCTACTCGATCTGCTGCAAAGAAGAACGAAGGAAGGGCATGAGGAGGTGCGCCTAGACGAGGGGAAGAGGATAGAGGAGAGAGGGAAGTCTAGGGCTCACCGGCGGTGGCGAAATTGGCCGGACGAGCTCACAGATGCCACGGTCTCCGATGAGCGATTGCGTCGATTTGGCGGTGTCTCGGTCAGGAGGACGAAAGGGAGATGGAGGAGGGCGGCCGGGGCTTTTTATAGCCGCGATGACGTGGAGAAGGGGCTAGGGTTTTGGCCTGGGGGAGGAGATCGAACGGACAGCCGTGGCGCCGTGCAGAAGAAGGGGATCCTGGCGAGGCGGTAGGGATGATAGGTGGGGCTGGGTGGTCAGTGGGAAGAAGGGGTCCGCCAGGTGGGGCCCGATCGTCAGCGGGAACGAGAGAGGAGAGGGTACCCTTTCGGCTTATAACCCGGGATGGGCCGTGGGCTCATTTGGCCGCTGGGCTGGATGGCTTCCCCCGGCCTGTTTTCTATTTTTTTTGTTCTTTCCTCTTTTCTAATTCTGTTTTCCTATTTAATTCATAACTTTTGCAAATTTCACTCAAAGCAAATCAAACTTCTTTCTAAAATCTTCTAAAAATCAGCACATTGTTTTATGCCACCAAGAAACATGTTTCCAAAACAAAAATAGGGTTTTGAACAATGCTTTATAAATTTAGCAAGGTGGATTGCTTGCATAAAGAAATAGAAATTAGGGTTTAGGAAATAGTTCTCCTGGGGAAAATACTTCATGAAAATGATAATTGAAAGCACTCTCAATTATAGTTTTGAAAGAACAAGCTTGTAATCACATTCATTCCTTTGCAAGCAAACTTGCATGGGTTTGAGGAAAATAACATTTTGGTATTTGGTTTTCTCAATGAAGTCCTTCAAGTAATAATGAGAAGTTTGAAGTAGTTTTTTTAATAAAGCTTTTAAAACAAAAAGTTTTAATTCCTTGTGAAATTCAAACATACATGGTTCCTATTTATTTATTTTTCACATTCCAAAATTTTGGGATGTGACAGAGCTCCCCTGTTTGAACAGCGAATTTGACTTTTCCAGATTCTTGCACTGCCGGTGTTTGATTTAATGCCTGCATGAATTCAAATTTCAAAATTTTAAAACATTTCTGGTTGGGTTGGACCATGCATTAGATAAGGATCCTAGATATAGGTTTGTCCTGTCCAGAGGTGTTGGTTTTGTTGATAAAGAATAAGATATTGGAATGGTCTCTGTATAGGATTCAAAGTTTGGCAAGATTTTGAATGGTGCTTGCAAATGTTTCTCGTTCCTAACTTTGCAGTTTTCCGAAGTTCATAACTTAAACTAGTTTATAGTGAAGAAATGCAGGATGGTTTACTTCATAGATTTCTTATTCCAGAGGTGCAAAGTAGGGTATTCAATAATATCCTGAAGATCATTTTCTTAGCCTTTTTATTTAAGGTTTTGGAGTCTTTGCTATTTCTCTAAGATTTTATTCTTTCCTTGGTGATTGTTTGAATTTAGTTACCTTAGGAGTTTTCCATAAGGTGTGGCATGAATTCATGCAAGATTTGAATATGTAGAAAACCATTTCAAATAATAAATAATTTTATAAACAAAGGTTGCTTTTGGACTTAAAAACTTAGCCAAGAAATCATTTGGGGGTTTGCAAAGGTTTTGAAAAGTAAGTTTTCAAAATGTTGATTCCAATATTTTTGGACATATCAACTTGAGAACATGATAGTTTGAAAATAGATCTTTTTATTTTACTCTTTTATAACAAAGCTAGTTTTCTTGAGATACAAGTTTACTATCTTTCCAAATAATGGTTTTCAAAAATTAGGATCAAAGGGCTGGATTTAAAACCTTTCTCATACTCTTTTTATTTGAAGCATGGGAGCAAATGCTCAAATTCACAGGTGTTAAAAGACAAGAAATTAATCTTGTGTTTAAAATAAAAGTTTTTGTTAGCTCAAAATTTTGGTATTTTTCAAAAAATCCATTTATTCTATTTTCTAAGATTTTGGGTTGTTACAATCTTCCCCCCTTAAAAAGAATCTCGTCCCGAGATTCACAAGTTAAGATTGAGAGAGATTGAGAAATGAGATTACTGGAAAAGAGATGGAGTGTATATTGATTCCTATCGAGATGGAAAGATTGGGTACACTCAAAATGTGATAAGGCCAATGGGCCAAAACACATATTCATCAATTACATAGCATTTTCAACAAACAATCACACTTTTCAAAAACAAAATTTTCTAGGTTGAAACCATAGAATTTCATTAATAAGGGTCTTGCGGTCTCGTTCTCGTTTTACAAAGAGATCAACTAGACTACTTGTACCAAACTAAGCCGACTAAGGATTCTTCTTACCCGAAAAAAATGTCTTCTTCTTGATTGGTGCTCCAACAGCTTGATCCAACTTGTTCATACTAACTTTATAGCTACTAGCAACTTGTACTTTGTGGCTAATTCTAGATGGTTGATTTTTCTTCTCTTCATGCCTTCTAGTTGGAAGAGTTGCTTCAGGGTATACCGGAAAAGTTGCTTCCTACTCATGCAGACGTTGAGGCTGCAGAGTCTTTTGATATTATCTTCTATAATGATGAGGTTTTAGGTACAGGTCGCAGATAAGAGGGAAAAGTTCTAAAAATATTTCTCACATAGGGGTTGATATTTTTTTGGAGTTTATTGTGGGTCAGAAAGACCAAAAATATTTTATTTCATTTTATTAAAAAAATTGTTGGGATGGTGGCTACATGTTGCCAGATAGCATATGAGCAACACATCTCAAAACAAATCAATCATTCAAACACACAAGGTACTAAGCACACTTACTAATCGTGAGGTAAGGGTAGCTCAATCAAAACAACTGAGCATTTCCTATAATTCCTAAGGGTCGGGGTTGCTGAGGTCTTCATCATTTTTGATCACTCTTGATTTGCTCTTGAAGTCTTTATGTCACAGGGTTGACTCTTGTTGGAAGATTTCTGGATCAGGTGAAGAGACTGTCTTTCGATGGTAGCGGTCGTAGTTGACATCCAAGGTTGAAGTCTTGAAAAATATTGAGTCCCTAATCTTTTGATCCAAAAATCCCTCCGTCTTAGGTCGGTATATCGTCCATTGTATATATTTGAAGTAGATGAGGAATAGAGTAAAACAAATCTAAAAAAATTTGTAATCAAAGAGGTTCATAAAAAAATTCTTTGTCAAAATATTTTGAGAGCATAAGTGGAGAGTATAAGATATTTCAAGTGAATACGATGAGGGTATAAGATTGGCTTTGTATACCAAAGCAAATAAGTTTCTTTTGTAGAAATAAGTGTTTGCCAAAATATCACTTTCTTAGCTAACGACCATACTAACTAAGGTCTCCTAAGGTCATGATAGTCCTGATACCAAACTTGTGATATCAGAGATATCATTTTCTAATGACCATGCTAACTAGGGTTTCCTAGAGTCAGCCTAGGCTCTGATACCAACTTGTAACACCCACGAATTTATAACAAATTCCAAGTGCCCGTTATGTAATCCATCACAATCCCAGAATCACTGTTGTGATTTACATAATATAGTTGATATCATCATCATAGCTATTAATAGTAAATAAAGGGGATTACATAGGTGGTCACACAGACCAAACCATACATTACATCAACATGCAGCGGAATAACACTTTGGGTCCATATTGTCAAGCTTCAACCGCACAGGCAAGCGGACAGTAGGAAACGAGCCTAATTCGCAAAGTCGTCTAAATGTCCTTCCTTCATGATCCTTCTCCTTCAAGTCTGGCCAAGTTAATAGCCAGGGACACAGCCATGAGTACATTGGATGCACTCGCAAACCATCTTATAAACAAAGTGATGAAAGAGATATGCATGGTTGATATGGTGGACTAAGCACTAAGTTTATTTGCAAAAAGCTAGTTTTGTTTCCCAAGAATTTTCATTAGTAGAGAAGAAGATTTAATTCTCTAAGTTAAATCTAAAGAGGAACTTCAAGTGTTGGTCAACATCAAATATCAAGTCAAGTCATTCACCCTGTTCAACTTCAGTTGTTAACATTCCTGACAAAAGTCAAGTACAGCTTGCCAACTGTCCATGACCGCGGACGCGGCTATTCGAATAGTTTTGAAACCTCTACAGAGGGGTACACTTTACCCACAAGATTCGATAAATCTGCCGGGAGAGATCCACGGTTCGTCATACACCAAGTATGTGAGTTTCAGATAATCAAACAAACTCTTTCACTTGTCTACTCTAGTATAGGATCCTTTCCTAGAGCCCGAGACACGGACATCTCCGTTTCGGCGTCTCTAGTTTTGCCCGTTATAGGATGCTGCATGAATGGAAATTTCCACCCGATTCGGAAGTACCCGCGCACGGTGCACTTCTATAAAGGATGATACAAGGTCTCCCATACTAGGGTAAACAAGCTACGGACTAAGCCCCTTCCCATTTAGGGGTAATGTGGTCGTACGGTAATGGTTGGCTCACATGGTACATCACTTATTATCATGTAGAAATACATTCCATAGTCCTTAGTCAAGATTATTTTCCTTCATAAAACCATCATGTAGGAGAAGTCTCCAATTCAAGTTTTCAAGTTCAAGTCACCAGTTTCAAATAGGGTTCCCCTTATAGATGGCCTCAATTTTATTAGCGACTAAGCAACTACATTGAGTGATGATACCACTAAATAGTGTAGGATAAACTCAGCTCGATACTCTTGCTAAGCAAGATATCACTACACAACTATCATTCTAGAGTAGCAATTCAATCATGCAATTTACTTAAAAACAAGTAGAATGCAATAGGTAAACTAGGCATTTGGAGTATGATTCAAAAGATGGCTTGCCTGGCTTGGCAATGTCAAACTAGTCTTCCTCTTCATCTTGGGTTGATTGCTCTCCCGCTCCATTTCTTGGTGGACTTTAGGATCCATTCTTCTTACTCTCCTTGTCGTCTAATTGTCAAAAAAATAAATACATACAATCACCAAGCATTTCACAAACCACACACATTCAATAGTCAAGGTTACTAGGGTAAGAAAAGTTATCTAAGAATGCTATGGAGAGTGGCTTCAACTTAATTGAGTTCATGTAGATGAGATTACTGCTTTCTTGACTTAAGTGAGGATTTAATTCACTTTAAATCGTGAAATATCTCTTGCAAGTCCTTATTGACCATGGTCTTAGACCACAAGTAGATAATCAAGATTGTGGTTCAACCAAAGAGGCTTCATAGGATTAGGAGTATTTTTATTTTATCGAAGCCATTTCTAGTTTGCAAGTATTTAGTAATCAAGGTTGAACCTATAAGTACAATCTATTAATCCTAGTTGACTTGTATTAGGGGTTATGGATGAATATTTAGAAATGTGGTTGATTCGAATTGGTTTCATATCATTTCCATTATTTTGAAATAGGTGTGCCAGTTGAGTTTCTAATTACTACCATATAGTATTAAATTTTCAAATACCTCCTACAAGTACACATGGACTAAGATCAATACCTACAGATAGGTATTTGGAAATGTGGTTTAACAATAAGAGTTCCATAGGTATTTGGATTATAGGTTTGAGTTTAATAAAATCATATATGGCAAATGCTTATATAACCATATAGGTAAATAGTATTTACTTTAAAAGGTTCAAAAATGAGATCTAATGCTATAGGCAGATGGGTATCACTAATTGTGAATTTCTAGAGTTGGATTTATATTTTTAGAAATTTTATTTGAATTGATATGGATTTTCTAAGGTGAAAAAGCTCATGTTTTGTTATTTTTACTGCAACCACTATGTAAATCTAATTGTGTTGAAACCACTTTTAATGGATAGCTTATGTTCTAAGGTTTCCAAAACATATTCATATGTTAAATTTGAATCTATAGATCTCTAGAAAAATTAAATCTAAGACAGCATCTGAAAACTATTTCTAAAACCGAAAATCAATTAACCCCTTTTTTTCAGACACGGGCTGGACACACAGATTTGACTGGGCCGGCCCACTAGGCTCACCGCGGGCGGGGAGAGAAAAAGGAAAAGAAAAAAAACACTGGCCTGACAACGGGGCCGGCTTGTCAGGCTGAAATAACTGAAATAGTACGCGCTTCTTCCTCGTTGCTATAGAATCGAGTCCTCACCGGCGGTTGCAGAGAAGACGGCGGCGATGGGAAGTGGCGTAGGGGAAGAAGAGCTCGACGGTGATGAAGCAGAAAAGGTCGCCTAGGTCCTCCTTGGCCACCTGCCACTGTCCACTCCTCCAACGGCGGTCGGACGCGGTGGCACCGCTCTGCGCCCAGGAGCTCGCCGGCGTCGTCCTACGCCACTGACCGGATGGAGAGGAAGAGGGTGAGGATGTCTGGGAGGGTCGGGTGAGTGGTTCGGTTCTCAGGGTGTGCTCAAGGGCTCGTTTTATAGGCCGGAGAGGCTGGGCACGGGGGTGGCCAGCATGGGCTCGGCATGGTGGTCACGGACGTGCTCCCGTGGCCACAGTGGTCTTCGCGGTGTGGGAGTCGTCTGCGGGGGTTCTGGCAATGCTGAGAGCGTGCTGGTGTGTTGGTGACGACGGAAACGAGAGGGAGCAGTGGAGGCCTGCGGGTGTGACCAGCGACGACGTTTCCTTCCCCACTCCATCTTGATTCGACGCAGAGAGGCCAGGGCGTGGGAGTTAGACGTCGAGGTGACCTCGGCATGGTCTCGGGGAGAGGATGGGCTTGTAGAGGGGGCAGAGCTCCCCTGTTTGAACAACGAATTTGACTTTTCTAGATTCTTGCACTACAGGTGTTTGATTTAATGCCTGCATGAATTCAAATTTCAAAATTTTAAAACATTTCCGGTTGGGTTGGACCATGCATTAGATAAGGATCCTAGATATAGGTTTGTCCTGTCCAGAGGTGTTGGTTTGGTTGATAAAGAATAAGATATTGGAATGGTCTCTGTATAGGATTCAAAGTTTGGCAAGATTTTGAATGGTGCTTGCAAATGTTTCTGGTTCCTAACTTTGCAGTTTTCCGAAGTTCATAACATAAACTAGTTTATAGTGAAGAAATGTAGGATGGTTTACTTCATAGATTTCTTATTCCAGAGGTGCAAAGTAGGCTATTCAATAATATCCTGAAGATCATTTTCTTAGCCTTTTTATTTAGGGTTTTGGAGTCTTTGCTATTTCTCTAAGCTTTTATTCTTTCCTTGGTGATTGTTTGAATTTAGTTACCTTAGGAGTTTTCCATAAGGTGTGGCATGAATTCATGCAAGATTTGAATATGTAGAAAACCATTTCAAATAATAAATAATTTTATAAACAAAGGTTGCTTTTGGACTTAAAAACTTAGCCAAGAAATCATTTGGGGGTTTGCAAAGGTTTTGAAAAGTAAGTTTTCAAAATGTTGATTCCAATATTTTTGGACATATCAACTTGAGAACATGGTAGTTTGAAAATAGATCTTTTTATTTTACTCTTTTATAACAAAGCTAGTTTTCTTGAGATATGAGTTTACTATCTTTCCAAATAATGGTTTTAAAAAATTAGGATCAAAGGGTTGGATTTAAAACCTTTCTCATACTCTTTTTATTTGAAGCATGGGAGCAAATGCTCAAATTCACAGGTGTTAAAAGACAAGAAATTAATCTTGTGTTTAAAATAAAAGTTTTTGTTAGCTCAAAATTTTGGTATTTTTTGAAAAATCCATTTATTCTATTTTCCAAGATTTTAGGTTGTTACACGTTGCTGGGGAACAAAGAAGAATAATCTCCCTCGTCAATTGGGCACCATCAAACAGCAACAAAAAGTTTTCTGGCTCCGTTGCTGCGGAGGAAGTAGAGGACTTCTGCGAGGGGAGTTTTTCGCACGCACATCCTTTACTTTTTTATTTGTTTTGCTTTACCTTATTTATTTTTACTTGCATTGTTTTATCAAAAACCCAAAAAAAATTTAGAATCCTTGGTAGTTGTTATTTCTTTACTTTAGTTCATTATGTTGTTCCCTAAGTACGTTTTGGAGGACCTCTCAGTAGGTAGTGGTTCCATTATTGGGAAAGATAACATTGAGGAGTTCTTTAATCACATTAGTATGCATAAGGAAGTTGAGGAAAAATCTTTGGTTGAGCTTGCTCCTAGTTATAAAGTTGCTTCTGCTTATTTAGTTCACATGTTAGAAGCTAGGTTTGCTAACCTTAATCCTTTTATGCAATACATGTTCCTTAAGCTTCATGAAATTGAAGATCCTGAGAAGAAAGCTTTTATCTTGGAAACTTTGCGCATAGAATTTAGAGATGTTGCAATTGAGGCTAGCAAAGTTTTTAAGAAATTTAATAAGCTTGGCTCACCTGTAGCGGTTGTTGGTACACCCAATGAAGATTTTAGAGTGCCAATACCTTATAAACTTGCAGGATTTCATGATCCTTGGGAAAATAATTCTAGTTGGATTTGCCCTGAAAATCCTTTCGATGAAAGTAGTGTACCAAAGCGTGATCATAAGGGATCTTCAAAAACTCATTTAGACACAATTCCCTTCATTGTTGAAAATACTCCTATAGTGGATCCTAATGCTTCTTTCATAGTTACTTGATTCGCAATTTTCTACGCCTAGCTCAAAGGCGTTAAAGAAAAGCACTCTTGGGAGATAACCCAATATTTTTAATTTCAGTTATTTTTCTTTTATTTGAGTCTTGGAAGTTATTACTACTGTAATAACCTCTCCTTATCCTTTTTATTTCGTTTTTGTTCCAAGAGAAGCCTCTAATTTGAGTGAGGTAAGATTTGGGGATGTTGCTGTCCTGAAACTGTTTTTGGTGCTGCACCATAAAAATTCATGACAATTCTCTGTATATCTTTTAGACCTGCGATTTCTTGTTCATATGCCCCAGGTTATATCCAAACTTTCATTAGTTGAACACTTTTTGATTTGAGCAACAGAAAACCCTCTAAAAATTCGACCTTTGTCAGCTGTTCTGTTTTGACAGATTTCTGCCAATATTTGTGTTTGCCGCTTTATCGCTTTCTTTTTTAGTTCTTTTGATCACGGAACTTTTGGGGTAGTTGCTACAGTAGTATATGCTATATATGTGGTGGTTTTGGGTTAAAACCTGAAGCAAAAAGGGTTGATTCAATGTTATGCTTAAACTAATGTTGCTAATAGATTTGTGTTTAGTTTTGTATGAAGGAAGTTTTCAAGTGTAGGGATCGGAGAGTGATGAGATGAGTTGAAGAATGGACAAAAGCTCAAGCTTGGGGATGCTGATAAATCACCCCAATAAATATCCAAGAAGTACAAGCGTCAAAGCTTGGGTATGCCCCCGAGGCACCCCTTCTTCATCGGCAAAAATCAGGTCACCTTTCAAGACACTATATTATTATTGCTTCATGCATTATGCATTTTTCTTAGAGCGTCAGTTATTTTTAGTTTTCAGTTTAGTTTAGTTTTGTTTGCTGCAATAAATGGTTGGACCCCAACAAATTTCTTTTGGAGAAGTTGCCTTGCTTTTCATTTGCCAAGAACACTCGTTGAAAAATGGACTTGATCGAGTGTTCTCTTTTTCTAGAACTGCGCTTAGTTTTCGATTTTTGCCTTGATTTGTGTTCAGATCTTGTTATATCTTTTCATCAAGGTGTATTTTTGCCTCTGATCTTTATTGGTTTTCATCAAAAGAGGTGTTTATAAAAAGTTTGAATGGTATTGGAAAAGAGAAAAAGCTTTATGCAAAAAAGTGGTACAAGAAGGAGCTTGTATAGACTGTGGCTTAGGATTTTGCATGTCGTGCTTGATGTCTTTTTTATAGTATGCTTAGTGGTTTTGCTGTAGCATGACTTGTCTCAAATAACTGAGATTGCTTAATGAGCCTTTGAAAAAATCATGCGTTGTTTTAATTATTTGGAAGCATTATTTTGGTTTTCTCCTTGATGCTTTATTTGGGTTGACTTGGCGCATGCTCACACATGTTAGACTCTTACAAAATCGCCAATAGCCTCTATGATCATTTAGTTTTTTACTTTTGATGCCATCTTATGCTTCTTTTAATGTCGCTTTGTCGCTTTGCATGATTATGGCCATTATTGCTCCCTTATTTGGTCGCTCCCAGTCTTTTGCTAGCCCTCGCCTTGTACTGAGTATGAGCTCTACTCGTGCATCCAACTCCTAAAAACCAAGTTTGCCAAAGTGTCCACCATACATACCTATTAGCAATTTGCTATTCCAAGTAAATTTGACTTGCTTTTATTTACTCTTCAAATTAAACTCTTACCAGTGTTATGCGAAAATTGGTCAGTAAAGCTCTCACGAACCGGAAGGCACACTTTACTTTTTCTCGTTCTTAAAAATTTGACATTGTGGTCTCTTATGTTGAGTTGTTATGCTTGCAAGTTGTAAGTTGGAGACTAGCCCAGCCATGCCATCATGGGGCAAGCTTTCAACATTGCACTTCTTATTTGAGTTGATATCGTGATCTTTTGGTTATGGATGCCCACGGTGTGAAATGAATTGGGAATCTTGCGGGGATCATGGAGTTTGTATATGTGTTAGGGAAACGCCTGGGCCGCCAATCTAAGCCATGCATAATTCATGGTGGAAATTTGCAGCATACCCATAGTGGACATTCGACGACGCATCTCAAAATAAAAAGCTAATCAAATGGTAAATAAAAGAGATGTCGAGGTGTTCATTGTCTGTTTGTCCTGTCATTTTGATGTGGGCTTGTTCCATGTCATCAGGCATGGAGGTACCCCGTTGGTGGTTCTCAATGATACGTATGTACTTACAATGACAAGAGCCTTGCTTGGGACTCTAAGTAAAGTAGCATGAGGTTTGGGTACTCGTATTCATGGGACACGAGGTTTTCAACTTATGATTTGTCAAGCATATGCAGCATAAGTGTTCTCGCATTAACTTTAACCATTCAAGATGCTTATGATGGGGGCAATGAGAGCTCAAAGCCAATAAGTACCATAATTTTTGAAGGTTATAAAACTTGCAATCACTGCTTCCCTCAGCGAAGGGCCTTTCTTTTACTTTTATGTTGAGTCACCACCTTCTATCTTTATGTACCATTAAGAGAGCATAGTTATCATTCTTAGTATAATGTGCATTGTCCCAAAGTTTTCATTGATTGATTCATATTGTTGGTTTCACTTGTTCTTAAATTACTTGTATCTAGTTGCCCTCTTAAACTTGAAGGTGTCCTATGCATTTATGTTTTGCTCTCTATTAAGGACAAGCTGAAAACCATTTGTATGTTTTTCCTTATGATTTGAACACACGTTTGACTTTCATTGTTTCATTTTCATGATCTTTTGTTTGTGTTCATTTGCATGTTTATAACATGGTTGCTAAGTTTCTTCTATCAAGATTATGTCTTTCATGCCCATGTTTTAAGTTCTTTTGATCCCAGCTCACAATGCTTACATATATGATCAAGATTGTGTAGGTGCATGTCACCTCAAAAATTATTTATTTTGTTATCACTTACCTACTCGAGGACGAGCAGGAGTTAAGCTTGGGGATGCTGATAAGTCTCCAACGTATCCATAATTTTTGATGCTCCATGCTTGTTTTTACACCATTTGCCTAATGTTTCATTACACTTCGTGGCACTTTTATGCATTTTCCGGAACTAACCTATTAACAAGTTGCCACAGTGCCAGTTCCCTGTTTTCTGCTGTTTTGTGTTTCAGAAAAGTTACACAGGAAATATTCTCGGAATTGGACAAAACCAAAGCCAGTCGCCCAGAATTTTACCGAAGCTTCCAGAGAACCGAAGAGGAATTGGAGTGGGGCCATGAGGTGTCCTCATACTAGGGCGGCGCGGCCAGGGGCTGGGTCGCGCCCTCTATGTGTGAGACTGCCTCGGTCCACTTCTGACGATGCCCCTTCGCCTATAAAGACCCCCCAACAGGAAAAACCTAAGTACCCAATCAGTTTTCCAGAATACATCGCGATTCGCTGCCGCTGTCGACCCGAAGATCGGGAGGGTCCAGAAGCTCTTCCCGGCACCCTACCGGAGAGGGGAATCGCCACCGGAGGTCTTCTTCATCGCCATGCTTGCCTCCGGAGCGATGAGTGAGTAGTCTACCTTGGACTATGGGTCCATAGCAGTAGCGAGATGGTTATCTTCTCCACCATGTGCTTCATGTTTAGATCTCATGAGCTGCCCTACATGATTGAGATCACCGTTATGTAATTCTACATGTTTGGTTTGTTGGGATCCGATGAATATTGGTGTTATGCTTGAGTTGAAGTACTAAAATTTATCTTTTGTTATCTCTATGTTGTTTATGATCTTGCATGCTCTCCATTGTTAGTAGCTATCTTGGCCGAGTAGTTGCTAGTGACTCCAAGAGGGGGTATTTATGCTCGATAGTGGGTTCATGCCTCTATTTAATCTGGGGAAGTGATAGAAACCTCTAAGGTTGTAGATGTGCTGCTCCTACTAGGGGGGGAAGCAACATTCATATGCTCGAGGGCATATGCTTTGTTTACATTACACACTTTGCTTAATGCAGTTATCTGTTGTTCGCAACTTAATGCTCATGGGGTGTTCGGATGATATCCCCGTGAGTGGATTATTAGTCATAGATGCAGTTGGATGGCGGTCTATGTATTTTGTTGTAATGCCCAGAGTAAATCTCATAGTGATCCTCTCATCATATGCACGTTGTCTTTATTCTATCAATTGCCCAACTGTAATTTGTTTACCCAGCTTGTATTATTTTATCTTATGGAGAGACACCGCTAGTGAACTGTGGACCCCGGTCCTATTTCCTTTATATTGCTATCACCTGTTTACTTTACTCGCACTGTTTACTTTACTCGCATATTATTATCACTTTCCACTCGATACGCTCATACCCTTTGTTTCAAGCAAACCGGTGAGATTGACAACCTCATCGTAAGTTGGAAACAAAGTATTTGGTTATGTTGTGTGCAGGTTCCGCGTTGCAGCTAGCAAAGCAAAGCTTGGACGAGGTGCCCTATAAATTGTCCTGAGCTGTCGCAAGATAGCAACCATCACCTTCAGTCATTTGTTTGCTCCTCTCCTGATTGACATACCTTGGTTTCTTAACTGAGGAAAATCTTGCTGCTATATTCATCACACCTTCCTCTTGGGGTTCCCAACGGGCTGGTCATTTACCAGATATCAGAGCTTAGGCTCATGCCCCTAAAAAGGTATGGTTGTCTGGTTGTTCCAACTTTGTTGAGTTTCGCCCAGAAACTACATACCGGCCAGTATGTAATGTATGGGGGTTATCTTGACCCTTATAAATTAAAATTTTGAAGGAAAGTTTTACAAAGACTTGTAGGATAAAATTGGCTTTATGCAAATTAGCCTTTGAGATCCACCAAGCCATATATCATGTAGAGTAGTCTTTTCACAAATGCCACCAAATATGTGTCATTTGCTAGTACGTTGTTGTACTGACCCCTCTAGGGCTGCATATTCAAACGTGCGGGTTTTTATTCGGATAAGGAATGACCAGTAGGATGTCGAGCTTACATTCCAACATGTCTGCCTGTGGCACGTGATGAAGATGGAGGCTCACAACAACTATGCTTAATGTTGTGTACTCGTAAGGTTGAAGACCTATGTAACTGGATTTACGTTGTAATATTGATGCTATTACATGTAACGCCCCAACCTTGAGATCAAGGTGGAACATCTGTGTTAAGTGCTATTCCCTGGATCAATGATAGCACCACAGAACAAAATGAAATATTCATTGCATAGTATCAAGATTACATCGCGGATCCAGATACGGAGCATTTAAATCTTACAATTTACACAGCGAAAAAAATAACAAGGTGGCAGGGAGCCTCCATCTTCATCACGTGCCACAGGCAGCCATGTTGGAATGTAGGCTCGAGATCCTAATCCTGGTTCCTTACTCGAAATAAACCTGCACGTTGAATATGCAGCCCCAAAGGGGTCAGTACAATGATGTACTGGCAAATGACACATATTTGGTGGCTGTTGTGAGGAGCCTATCTACATGAGTATTTGGCTGGTGGATCTCACGGGCTGATTTGCATAAAGCCAGTTTTATCCTATAGTTCTTTCTCAAAGTAACAATTTTCAAAGTTTTATATTTTCAAGGGTCGAGATAACCCCCAATAGCCACATACTAGCTAGGCATGTAGCACTGGACGAAATTCGACAAAGTCGGAACCTCAGGCACCACCACCCCTCGGAGTGTATGATCCTTAGTTCCTACCTAGGGGTTTCTAGATAGATTTTAATCATTCAGAAGAGGTGATGAGATTATTCCGTACATTCCATGTCTAGAGACTCAATTGTCCATAACCGAGGACACGGCTAATCGATTAGTTTTATACACCTTGCAAGGGTTGTGCACTTTCACCTTACGATTCATTTTATGCCCATACATAAAATGAAACGAGACCTTTTAGAGGAGAGGGCAACTAACTGGCAAGATCCGCTCCCAACCTATAATTCATCTACCACCATCTTCTTGCACACAAGTTGCACTCCCACTTCTAATTAGTCAAGACAGAGCCCATAATGTCATAAGGCTGCACTGGAAGTACACTAAGCATGGAAGACATAGCCATCTCTTTGTTCCTGGGTGGCCAACCACAAGTGTACGCCCAGGCAGCAACTACACAATGTGTAGCCCCAGGTCGCCACTCAACATCGCCTCCATCATCAAACCAATCCACCCAGGTGTTTCATTTTAGTTGAAGTTCTTAATTTGTTCACAAACACTTTTCAAGTGATCAAAGCAAGGCATCACTATTTTTCAAAGTATTTAGCATCCTAACAGGTGGGGTTTGAGGGATTGCTACACACTACTAGGTTCTAAGCATTTGATAAAACAGTTGAGTAAATCACCTATCATGCATACTACAAGAGGTGAATATACTAATGCATAAGTAAAATGGGTAAAGGGACATGTGTGTCACTTGCCTTTCTGAAGATCTCGACGTTTCTTTCCCTCAACTAAGCGCGCAGCTCTTTGCACAAACTATAGCACAAGAAATGGCATACCATAAACAATCCATACAAACACAATCAACAAATCGAACAAAAGAATGGTGTTTGTTTAACAATTTAGATTTATTGATATGTTATGAATAGAAAGGTATGGCAAGGGATCGTGATTTGTGAGATATGGATTTGAGAGCTTAGTTGGGAAGGATCAATATGATTTGAGAGAGAATTGGTCTAGGCAAATATAATTGATGAAGTTTTTATGCTTTATTAGAGCATATAGGAGTCTTAGGAATAGCTCATGTGAAATAAATTACACAAGAGTCAGTTTGTGCAGCTACAACACTATTGAGTAAATGTGACAATAATTACTCTTGAATAGCATCTATTGCACTTAGGAACTAGGCTAGGTTTTAAGAATGCTTGAATTACTCAATTAGCACATCTGCAAGTTGAATAGTTCAATACATGTGATCAAAACTAAGTAGGCATTGGCTTGGGTATGAATGATTGATAATTGAGGGCATGGCTCAATTGGTTCATTGATCAACATGGTGTATAACACATACTTGGTATGGGTTATAATAGCTCCACATTAATATGACCTAGTTTTGGGACGAATTCATATTTTACTCAAGTAGCACATATGCAGTTTGAATATATATGAATTGACAAGGTGTAATGAGTGATATCTTTATGCTTTATCAAAGCATATTGAATCTTGGAATATCTCATGTGAATAAATCACATAAGAGACAAAATAGTGCGATAGCAATACTGTTGAGTAAGTGCAACAACAATTATTCTCACAAAGTATATGTTACACTTAGACACTGAGCTAGGAAATGTGAAGTATTGAGTTACTCAATTAACTCGTTTGTTAATTGAATGGCTCTAGGCAAGGTTAAGATTGAGTAGGCATGAATAAATGATTATAGGTAAAGGATAGGTATAGGTGATTGTGTGAAACAAGGCTTAAGGTTCCCAGTGAGTAAATGGGATTTGGTTACGTGCTATGATGTTGATTTTTGATCAATACCATAGTAGCAAGGTAGAATCCAAGATTGAAGGTATCACACCTTACTCAAATAACACATTTGTAATTTGAATATGTGTGAACCAAACATGATGTACTTAGATGGATATGTCATTGGGTCAAGGTGTTCTCAAGATGATATTTGATATCTAGGTATGAGAGTAGGATTTGCTAAAGTAGAGAGGTAACAAAACTAAACAGAAATAGATCTATTCTTATAATGGGAATTACTCAAATCCTCATATTAGAATTTGAATAATAGTGAAGGGTTTCAATCAGATATGGGAGGGACACTACTGGATAGCTTGCAGTAAAGTAAAGTCACTGCAAGTGGATTTATTCTAAAATAAATTTTTGAACTTAAGATATGGCCAAAATAGTGATTTGAGAAGATTTGAATGCACAAAGTGTGTGCACGTAACTAGTTTGGATTTTTTTGATCATATGGTGTTCTGCAAGTTCTAAGGAATCCAGAGACTACAAATTTGAAATTTTGAACACTTGGTTCAAAAGATATGAACTAAACAAACTAACAGGAGGTTTAGTCCCAATTTGAAAATAGTTCCAATTTGGACCCATGAAATATAAGATTTTATTGTACCACTGTATTCTACAGGTTTCAAGAATTTCAACGGTATATTATTTGCTATTTTTGCATCTACAGATCAAAAGATATGAATTTTGCAAGATGGGGATCAAATCTGATTTGAAATTCTAAATCGAATTTCTGTTTTAACCAGAGGCCGACACGCGGCGTGATTTGATTGGCCGGTACCGATTCGGGTGGATCAAGGTTGTGGGACGTTGGATCAAAAGAGATCTGGACGGATCAGATCGGCAGATACCTCTTCACTAAGTGATCTAATTCTAGTCACTGGATCTAGATCCGACGGTCGGGAGGAGATGGGAGGAGGTGTGCTCACCGTGGTGGTCAGCTCCGGCGAGTTTGGTACTGGTGGTCATCGGCGGCAATGCTTCGGTGAGCTCCGGTGCAGATGGTGAGTGGGACGGTGATCAGTGCGACGCGGGGAGGACGAGGGTGTGGACGGCGTCGTCGATCGCGTCCAGTAGTGATGCGGGGAGGCGGCTGGAGGAGATACGGTGGTGGTGAGCTTCGGGTGAGCGTCGACGAGCTCGTTCCGCTGCTCATTTGGACCAAGGAAAAATATCAGCGTGAGCTCCGAAGAAGGGGAAAGGTTCCAGTGCAGGAGAGGGAGCGCGGCATGGTCTGCACTCACCGATTTTCGAAGTTCTTGCCCGCAGCGAGGGCGAACTCCGGCGAGTAAATTCGCCGGCCTGGCGGCGTCTCTGGTTCGGGGAAAGGAGGGGAAATGGAGAGGAGGGGTAGGGCTTTTATAGTCGTGGCTCAGGGAAGAAACGGGCAAGGCAGTAAAGGGGAATTGAAGGGGGAGTTAACGGCGAGCTCGGTCGGTTTCCGGCGAGATTTGCGGTCCAGGGAAGAAGAAGGTGACGTGGCCTGGCTAGTGGGTCCCACACGTCAGCGAGGCAAGGGGAGAACAGGGGGTACCGTTTCGGGTTTGATACTGGGCCGTGGCCGGCTTCTGGAGTTGGGCCGAAGGGCTTCCCGGGGTCCATTTTCATATTTTTCTCTTCTAAACTTCTTTTTCTTTTCTGTTTTCTTAATTCTTTCACAGATTTTGCAAAAATGCATCAAACCAATTTATACCACTTTCAGAGATTTTGCAGAATTCACTGCAAGGTTTCAAGTCAGTAGGAGAATGAGTTTTCAAAATCAGAACAAGATTTTTAATAGAATTATGGATTGTGGCCATAGGTCTTGCTTGCACCAAGCTAATTGGGATTTGAAAATAAATCCAAAAATAAGAAATAATTCTTAATAAAATAATGTTTGAAAATATCTTTCAAACTTAGTTTTCTCGAAATAAAATCCTCACTAAATTTAATACCCTTGGGATTCACTCCTTTGCAAGCAAACTTGCATGGGTTTGAATAAAGGTTGGAAAAGAAGTATTTTGATAATTGATTCTTTTCTCAAAAAAGGGGTCTTCAAGAACATAGAAGTTGGCCTAAAATATTTTCTAATAAAACTTTCAAATAGTCTCAAAAGTTTTTAAATCACTGTGAAATTCCAATCATCTCAAGCAATACAAAAGCGAAAAAAAATTTCCCCCAAAATTGACAAAATCTTGGGATGTTACAGACTACCACCCTTAAAAGAAATCTCGTCCTCGAGATTGGAGGAAGGTTACAAGATTTAAGGATCCAAATGGAACTAGGGTGCTACCACCCTTAAAAGAAAATTCCTTTTGGCGGTATCTTGAGGCTTCCTTAGGAAGCTTGCATTTTGTTCCCAGCTTGAATTCGCTGTTGTGCCATTTGTCCTGAATTTGCCCCTCTCAGAAATGTCGATGTTCGCCGCTATGTTCAAAGGTGGGCATTCCAAAGGTTCCATCCAATTCTGGTGATAGGCAGATATCATCCATCGCGTTGTCTTCAACAAGGTAGTCCACATCGTCCAAGAATGTGCACCTAGCCTTTTCTTGGTCGGTCCTCACCAAGGCCATGACAGCATACAGGCCATCACCATACTCCTTGTCGCCTTTTAGCTGATTTTCATTCCAGAGTCTCAAAAGATGATCCAGTGCCAAGTACTGCATGTTTGCCCCACGAACATGATGAGACCACGCATCCCAAGGAATTAGGATGGCATCTCTCTGCAGTCTTCTCAAGCATTTCATAGGGGTAAACAAGGTGGACTCTGTAAGAGGTACTGGCACCTTTAAGGGACGGAAGGTCGCCTTATAACCAGCATTGTTGAACTCATTCAAGTTACCGGAGCAAGTCGTGCTTCTTGCCACAGGTACCAGATGGTCCTTAAGAATTCCTTTAGCAACCGTCTTCACAGTTGTTGAGAGGCGCAGAATAACTCGGTCATATCTCATGGGTGAACTCCTCCTCGGGGAAAAGGGATCTGACGACGCTCTCATGGGCAGGAACTGGGTTCCAGGGATTTGGGGAGTTGTCTCATAACATCGTAGGTCGGGATGAGGTAGACTTCGGTGGCGCTGGGCTTTGGAAGTAGGAAGAAATCTCATAGTTGGTGGTGGCAGTCTCTGTTGTGACTCTCTGGAGAGGGGAGGGTCCTCTTTTATAGGCTCAGTGGTATTCGGACCGGCCATGTGGGGAGTCGAAACGAAAAGTCGGGAATTGAAGTCGATACGGAACCGTCTCCGCATTCAAGGTCCACTGAGAAAACGCTTCTGAAACGTGTAGTCGTTCCTCACCGTATTTTTACGTTGCGGCCACACTGGCACACTACGAAGGGTGTAGCATATTTATCCTCCTAACGTCACGGCTTAACGACGTCGTCTCTCAAGTAGGTATGTCTCTCTAGGTATGTAAAACCAACATTACGAGAGCGAATAATAAGAGTAGTAGGAGTGGTGATCAATCCATCCTGCACCCAAATCATTACTTCATACATGGTTTTGCAAACCTCGTATTCTAACTCTTAGTCAACCTCACTAGATTTTAAACCGAGTTTTGCCGAAATTTTGGGACCAAGCTCCCGATTTAATTTTGAATTTGTAAACAAAGTCTACCGTTTCCTAACTAGGGTTTTGGGCAACTCGGCCATAAGGGGATAACTCCTTGTATTGTAAGACTTTCGGCTTGCTAAATTTTGGGAGAAAACATCCATACAAGGTGTTACTTGTTGGGTTTACAAGTCCAACTTTGTTTATTACAGGTAATAACCGAATACAATTGCTCCTGGGTCGACCGTACTCTATCGTGTCTTCACCTTGTATCCGCGGCATCCCTCAGTCGTTCCACGTTACTGAGGTCTTGGAGCACCCTTCTCTGGACATTTATCAGAGTAGTGTCCATTTTGTTTGCACTTGTAACAAGTGATCAAACGGAGGTCTCTCTTCACGCTATCTTGCATGTTTACTTTATGGTATCTTCCAGGACATTTTCTCTTATAATGCCCTAGTTCCTTGCATTTGGAGCACACCACCTTGCTGTTGTCCTTCTTCCTTTTAGGTCTTTCTAGGGCTAGAAGATCTCTCACTTCATTCCCTTCATATTCCACTACAGTTGTGAGAAAACTTTCTCTCTTCTTCGAGCAATTTCTAGACAAGTGTCCTTCTTATTCACATGAGTAACAACACTTAGTGGTAGGGTTGAGTGCTATCCCCATGTCTTTATCTTCCATATTTCTTTTGAGTCTTCCATCTTCAGGGGTCCTTTCTGGCAGTTGGCTCATTCTATGCTTAGCTTGTTGATTTATTCGTTGCACTGTGGAATAAAACTTGCATTCAGCAGGAATATGATTTGTTCCTTCACATAGGAAACAAGTAACTTGGCTCATGGGACACTCCCCGACAGGGTGACTCATATCATGGTAGGGACATTCTCCAAGACAGTCCTTAGAGGTGTGTCCTACTTCTCCGCATCTCTTACAGGCTTGACATATTATCTCGGTATCAATTTTTGTTGGCTTTTCTCCATGCTCATCTTGCGGCAGGCTAGCGTTGGCACCAGTCAAAATCCGGGACATCATTTGTACTATCCGTGAATGATTGTCCAGTACTTGCTGCACTTCCAACGGTAATTCCCTACCATCATGATTGGTCGCATTCTGAGTTATCATCTGCGAAATCCTTGTATGTGCTTCAACTAACTGTTGCATTGCTATTTCCAACGGAGTGTTGTTGCGGTTATTCCCGTGTTGAGGTTGCATCTGTTTGGGTTTTAGGATAGGCTTAGTGATTAGCACAGATGAGGGTTAGACAGAAGAGATCTAAGGAAGATCCTACCCAAACACAGTAGGTCAAGAGAAAACATCTTTCTACAAAACTATAGCAAGCATTGCAACCAACATTTGAAAGCATAGATGATCATATCAAATATAGATCCTCGAGCACAACAAGTCAACTACAAGTTTCAGGAAAATAGGGTCTAAAAGGGTCATACCACTAGGTGGCACGACTAACTATTACAAGATCGTCGATTTATTACATAATGTGGGGGTCTCACTACTTGAACTGTGCAAGATAAGCTCTAGTGTTCCCTGTCTTGCGTCGCTTCACCACAGGGCTAGGTGGCGCCGCATGGGCCTTCTGCACAGAATCGCCCTCTACCGTGGGCTGGCAAGGCTCTAGCTTCTTAGGTTCTGCTCCAACCTGCTCTGAGGTCGACTCCTTCTTCTCTTCAGTAGGTGTTGTTCCTTTCTTGGGCGGCCAAGGCTTGTACTTCATCAGGTCCTTGTGAAGGTAAATGCACTGTCCTCGAAAGCCTACAATCTGGGCCTCCTGATCCTCGACCTTACCTAACAGCTTATCATTGGCGGCCTCAAGTGTTTTGTTCTTCTCCTTCTGCTTCTCTATCGAGCTCTCTAGTTGTTCTATCTTCTCATCCTTCTGCAGGAGCTGGTACTTGGCATCATCTGTGGCATCCATCTCACTGCGCAGCATGTCCTCCAAGTTGAAGGCATAGGATCCCATGTCCTCTAACTGTACCTCAGTCCATGGTAAATCCTCACGACGTCCTGGAGTCCTCAAGGCCCATCCCTCGTGGTTACGCCTCCCAAACTGGTAGATGGAATTGTCCAACTCTGATATCTCCTGGACGTACATACCACATATGTGAGCTAGTGCCTCCTCCATGGCCATCATGACACCAGTCTCCCAACCGGGGTACATCCTCGAGTACACCACTGTCTCCGTGGGAGTACCAATGGTGCGACCCTCAATCCTGGTCTCAATCTCCCAGCGGACGATCTCGGGAACCACACAGGGTATCACTCTACCGCGAAAAGTGGGAGGTGACAGGTTGAGCATCCGAGAGAGGCGGGATAGTTGATCACTAAATAGCTCGTCGTCATCGTCATAGGGGACCTTCAGCTTGGTGAACGTCATCTAAAATTTTGAAAGAAGAACAGTGTAAGTAAAATGAAAGTGATAAGCCTTACGAGAAAAATAAAGCAAACTGTAGTTATAATGCAACAAAAAATTTCAAAACACATCCTACGCGCAATGATATCCATTTGATATCATTTTTGGGTTTCCTAGTCTAATCCAAACCTAGGGCCTCGATCCTACAGGCAACACTACGCTCTGATACCATTTTGTAACGCCCCAACCTTGAGATCAAGGTGGAACATCTGTGTTAAGTGCTATTCCCTGGATCAATGATAGCTCCACAGAACAAAATTAAATATTCATTGCATAGTATCAAGATTACATCGCGGATCCTGATACGGAGCATTTAAATCTTACAATTTACACAGCAAAAAAAATAACAAGGTGGCAGGGAGCCTCCATCTTCATCACGTGCCACAGGCAGCCATGTTGGAATGTAGGCTCGAGATCCTAATCCTGGTTCCTTACTCGAAATAAACCTGCACGTTGAATATGCAGCCCCAAAGGGGTCAGTACAATGATGTACTGGCAAATGACACATATTTGGTGGCTGTTGTGAGGAGCCTATCTACATGAGTATTTGGCTGGTGGATCTCACGGGCTGATTTGCATAAAGCCAGTTTTATCCTATAGTTCTTTCTCAAAGTAACAATTTTCAAAGTTTTATATTTTCAAGGGTCGAGATAACCCCCAATAGCCACATACTAGCTAGGCATGTAGCACTGGACGAAATTCGACAAAGTCGAAACCTCAGGCACCACCACCCCTCGGAGTGTATGATCCTTAGTTCCTACCTAGGGGTTTCTAGATAGATTTTAATCATTCAGAAGAGGTGATGAGATTATTCCGTACATTCCATGTCTAGAGACTCAATTGTCCATAACCGAGGACACGGCTAATCGATTAGTTTTATACACCTTGCAAGGGTTGTGCACTTTCACCTTACGATTCATTTTATGCCCATACATAAAATGAAACGAGACCTTTTAGAGGAGAGGGCAACTAACTGGCAAGATCCGCTCCCAACCTATAATTCATCTACCACCATCTTCTTGCACACAAGTTGCACTCCCACTTCTAATTAGTCAAGACAGAGCCCATAATGTCATAAGGCTGCACTGGAAGTACACTAAGCATGGAAGACATAGCCATCTCTTTGTTCCTGGGTGGCCAACCACAAGTGTACGCCCAGGCAGCAACTACACAATGTGTAGCCCCAGGTCGCCACTCAACATCGCCTCCATCATCAAACCAATCCACCCAGGTGTTTCATTTTAGTTGAAGTTCTTAATTTGTTCACAAACACTTTTCAAGTGATCAAAGAAAGGCATCACTATTTTTCAAAGTATTTAGCATCCTAACAGGTGGGGTTTGAGGGATTGCTACACACTACTAGGTTCTAAGCATTTGATAAAACAGTTGAGTAAATCACCTATCATGCATACTACAAGAGGTGAATATACTAATGCATAAGTAAAATGGGTAAAGGGACATGTGTGTCACTTGCCTTTCTGAAGATCTCGATGTTTCTTTCCCTCAACTAAGCGCGCAGCTCTTCGCACAAACTATAGCACAAGAAATGGCATACCATAAACAATCCATACAAACACAATCAACAAATTGAACAAAAGAATGGTGTTTGTTTAACAATTTAGATTTATTGATATGTTATGAATAGAAAGGTATGGCAAGGGATCGTGATTTGTGAGATATGGATTTGAGAGCTTAGTTGGGAAGGATCAATATGATTTGAGAGAGAATTGGTCTAGGCAAATATAATTGATGAAGTTTTTATGCTTTATTAGAGCATATAGGAGTCTTAGGAATAGCTCATGTGAAATAAATTACACAAGAGTCAGTTTGTGCAGCTACAACACTATTGAGTAAATGTGACAACAATTACTCTTGAATAGCATCTATTGCACTTAGGAACTAGGCTAGGTTTTAAGAATGCTTGAATTACTCAATTAGCACATCTGCAAGTTGAATAGTTCAATACATGTGATCAAAACTAAGTAGGCATTGGCTTGGGTATGAATGATTGATAATTGAGGGCATGGCTCAATTGGTTCATTGATCAACATGGTGTATAACACATACTTGGTATGGGTTATAATAGCTCCACATTAATATGACCTAGTTTTGGGACGAATTCATATTTTACTCAAGTAGCACATATGCAGTTTGAATATATATGAATTGACAAGGTGTAATGAGTGATATCTTTATGCTTTATCAAAGCATATTGAATCTTGGAATATCTCATGTGAATAAATCACATAAGAGACAAAATAGTGCGATAGCAATACTGTTGAGTAAGTGCAACAACAATTATTCTCACAAAGTATATGTTACACTTAGACACTGAGCTAGGAAATGCGAAGTATTGAGTTACTCAATTAACTCGTTTGTTAATTGAATGGCTCTAGGCAAGGTTAAGATTGAGTAGGCATGAATAAATGATTATAGGTAAAGGATAGGTATAGGTGATTGTGTGAAACAAGGCTTAAGGTTCCCAGTGAGTAAATGGGATTTGGTTAGGTGCTATGATGTTGATTTTTGATCAATACCATAGTAGCAAGGTAGAATCCAAGATTGAAGGTATCACACCTTACTCAAATAACACATTTGTAATTTGAATATGTGTGAACCAAACATGATGTACTTAGATGGATATGTCATTGGGTCAAGGTGTTCTCAAGATGATATTTGATATCTAGGTATGAGAGTAGGATTTGCTAAAGTAGAGAGGTAACAAAACTAAACAGAAATAGATCTATTCTTATAATGGGAATTACTCAAATCCTCATATTAGAATTTGAATAATAGTGAAGGGTTTCAATCAGATATGGGAGGGACACTACTGGATAGCTTGCAGTAAAGTAAAGTCACTGCAAGTGGATTTATTCTAAAATAAATTTTTGAACTTAAGATATGGCCAAAATAGTGATTTGAGAAGATTTGAATGCACAAAGTGTGTGCACGTAACAAGTTTGGATTTTTTTGATCCTATGGTGTTCTGCAAGTTCTAAGGAATCCAGAGACTACAAATTTGAAATTTTGAACACTTGGTTCAAAAGATATGAACTAAACAAACTAACAGGAGGTTTAGTCCCAATTTGAAAATAGTTCCAATTTGGACCCATGAAATATAAGATTTTATTGTACCACTGTATTCTACGGGTTTCAAGGATTTCAACGGTATATTATTTGCTATTTTTGGATCTACAGATCAAAAGATATGAATTTTGCAAGATGGGGATCAAATCTGATTTGAAATTCTAAATCAAATTTCTGTTTTAACCAGAGGCCGACACGCGGCGTGATTTGATTGGCCGGTACCGATTCGGGTGGATCAAGGTTGTGGGACGTTGGATCAAAAGAGATCTGGACGGATCAGATCGGCAGATACCTCTTCACTAAGTGATCTAATTCTAGTCACTGGATCTAGATCCGACGGTCGGGAGGAGATGGGAGGAGGTGTGCTCACCGTGGTGGTCAGCTCCGGCGAGTTTGGTACTGGTGGTCGGCGGCGGCGATGCTTCGGTGAGCTCCGGTGCAGATGGTGAGCGGGACGGTGATCAGTGCGACGCGGGGAGGACGAGGGTGTGGATGGCGTCGTCGATCGCGTCCAGTAGTGATGCGGGGAGGCGGCTGGAGGAGATACGGTGGTGGTGAGCTTCGGGTGAGCGTCGACGAGCTCGTTCTGCTGCTCGTTTGGACCAAGGAAAAATATCAGCGTGAGCTCCGAAGAAGGGGAAAGGTTCCAGTGCAGGAGAGGGAGCGCGGCATGGTCTGCACTCACCGGTTTTCGAAGTTCTTGCCCGCAGCGAGGGCGAACTCCGGCGAGTAAATTCGCCGGCCTGGCGGCGTCTCTGGTTCGGGGAAAGGAGGGGAAATGGAGAGGCGGGGTAGGGCTTTTATAGTCGTGGCTCAGGGAAGAAACGGGCAAGGCAGTAAAGCGGAATTGAAGGGGGAGTTAACGGCGAGCTCGGTCGGTTTCCGGCGAGATTTGCGGTCCAGGGAAGAAGAAGGTGACGTGGCCTGGCTAGTGGGTCCCACACGTCAGCGAGGCAAGGGGAGAACAGGGGGTACCGTTTCGGGTTTGATACTGGGCCGTGGCCGGCTTCTGGAGTTGGGCCAAAGGGCTTCCCGGGGTCCATTTTCATATTTTTCTCTTCTAAACTTCTTTTTCTTTTCTGTTTTCTTAATTCTTTCACAGATTTTGCAAAAATGCATCAAACCAATTTATACCACTTTCAGAGATTTTGCAGAATTCACTGCAAGGTTTCAAGTCAGTAGGAGAACGAGTTTTCAAAATCAGAACAAGATTTTTAATAGAATTATGGATTGTGGCCATAGGTCTTGCTTGCACCAAGCTAATTGGGATTTGAAAATAAATCCAAAAATAAGAAATAATTCTTAATAAAATAATGTTTGAAAATATCTTTCAAACTTAGTTTTCTCGAAATAAAATCCTCACTAAATTTAATACCCTTGGGATTCACTCCTTTGCAAGCAAACTTGCATGGGTTTGAATAAAGGTTGGAAAAGAAGTATTTTGATAATTGATTCTTTTCTCAAAAAAGGGGTCTTCAAGAACATAGAAGATGGCTTAAAATATTTTCTAATAAAACTTTCAAATAGTCTCAAAAGTTTTTAAATCCCTGTGAAATTCCAATCACCTCAAGCAATACAAAAGCGAAAAAAAAATTCCCCCAAAATTGACAAAATCTTGGGATGTTACATTACAATGATTACTATATTTTCTACTATGGTGCTATCTACTGATCCAGGGAATGGCACAGATATAAGGGAGTTTTGCCTTTTGATAAAGGTAGGGCGCTACACCTTTGCCAAGTGCTGGTGCTGATTCTTCTGCGCCTTCTGCCGCCATGGAGCCTGCTGCTGAGGTGGCGTAAAATTTAGCCTTTTCTTGTAATTTTTTCCTTTTGAGTTAATGTAGTAGAACTTCCATCCTTTGCCTGATAATCTAGCGGGGAACCCTGTAAATATTTTTACTTTATGAAGTGTTGCTCTTGGTCACTTGATGTGTTTCTAAGATGTTTCTCCTTTCATTCTTTTGACTTCTAGCCTGTGTATGCTGGTGGATCACCAAATAGTGATTGCGACTCGCCACCCGCCAATGTGTTCGACTCTGGGGTTCCTTTTCCTCCTCGTTCTCCTTGCCGATGCGCTGAGTATTTCTCGAGGATTTTAGACCTCGAAGGTCGCTTGTCATTGATGAAGCGTCAAGCAAAATCTGCCTTGGACCAGGTTGGCAAATCTTATGGCTTGATGAGGCAGGTATCTGCGCTTGAAGATAAGGTGTCTGGTTTGGTGGCCCAGGTTATGCACCCGAAGGAATATGTCGTCGTGGTGAACGAGCATATGCCACGGGGTGGCTTAAGTTGGGGCCGACTGTACACTGGCGGATCCGGAGGAGGGAAGGCGCGGTGAAGACCGCGCACAGAACACACTGCTAACACACTGAGCTACCCAGGTTTGGGGCCCTCATGAGGAGGTAACACCCCTACTCCTGCATGTCTGATCTATATGAGCTACACATGAGAGCTACAATGGTGCTCCTTGAGCTGTATATCTTGCATATCTAAGGCTGCACTGGGCAGGAGCTAATCAGCTAGTGCTACTCAAGAAGGAGAGCTCCCATGGAGCGAGAAAGAAGTGAGCCTCCTCTAGAGGCTGGGGTGATCGATCCCCCTGGTGCCCCTTATATAGGGTGCCCAGGGGACAAGGGATGCCCCACAATACACTGTACATATACACTATTGCTGAGTTGACTACTGGGGTCTTGTCACCACTGTAGCCTGCATCATCATAGTACTGTCCTTGGTACTGTGGCTAGTGTCATGGTCATGGGCTTGTCCCATCGCTGTCTGTCCTTGGCATCCTTGGCTTCGTCTTCTAGCGTGTGTCTTCTGGATCTCCATGTCATCAGTCTTATCCTCCTCCTGAGGATAAGGCTGACTAGGAGGGGCAGAGTATGCTGGTCTGAGCCAAGGGGCATCCCAAGACCAGCATATAACGATGGAGGATGTGCCAGTCTGAGCCAAAAGGGCGTCCCAAGACTGGCACGAGATGCTGGAGTCGATGCCGAATAAAGAATATGTCCCAGAGGAGGTAAATCCCGACCCAGAAGGGGCTAAGTCGGCCTGGGGAGGCTGTCTCGGCCCAGCCCGGCCAGAATACTATGCAGAAGCTAGCCTAGCCGGCATAAGGAATCCCGGCCTGGGCTGGGAATACTGGCCTGGGAAAGTCGGCCTGGCTAAGCCGGCCTGGAGGAAGTGCCAGCCTGGCTCGGAGATCCCGGCCTTGCAGGCTTTGGCCTAGAGGAGGCAGAGCGGCCCAACCGGGGGTCGGAGTCCCGGCCCAGCCAGGTGCTGGAGCTTTGGCCCGGCCGAGGAAAGATCTGCTGGCTCAGCCGGGGAAGGGAGTGGCCGGCCCAGCCGGGGCTTGGCCGACGACCGGCCCAGCCGGGGAAGGAGGCGCCGGCCCAGCCGGGGCGTGATCTGCCAGCCCGCCCGGGATGAGGCTGCTATGCCGACCCAGACCTGGCTATTTCGGCCCAGCTTGCCTTATTCCGGCCTGAGCTGCTGAGTTCCGGCCCAAGGAGACATATTCCGGCATGGGCTTCTCTATGCCAGCCCGGGAAGGTATATTCTGGCCTGGGCTTGCTCTTTAACCGCTTTTTAATATCCTGCACATATAAATCACTCGTATGACATATATAAGTCATATAGGCAAGGGTACTTTGGTATACCCGGGGTTATATCTCCGAGGCTGTGGGGGACTCGTAGAGTCGCGCACAAGCTTCAATAAAATATACCAAAGTCCCAAACTCATATACTCATAAAAATGATAAGCTGGCCTCCATGGGAAATCGTAGAATACTACTGTGCCCTCTTTGGCTATATCGACACTTTGCCTTTTTGAGCTATCTGCCTCTTGGGCTATTCTGCCTCTTGGGCTGGCCTCTTGGGCTACTTTGCCTCTTGGGCTAATTTGCCTCTTGGGCTACTTTGCCACTTGGGCTTGCCTCTTGGGCTACTTTGCCTCTTGGGCTTCTTTGCCACTTGGGCTTGCCTCTTAGGCTACTTTGCCTCTTGGGCTTGCCTCTTGGGCTACTTTGCTTGTTGGGCTTCTTTCCCACTTGGGCTTGCCTCTTGGGCTTGCCTCTTGGGCTACTTTGCCTCTTGGGCTACTTTGCCTCTTGGGCTATTTCAACATGTTGCCACTTGGGCTATGTCTCATTGACATTGTCCACTTTGACAGTGGCGGTATACTGGTATGCCTCTTGGGCTGTGCCAACACTGGGCACTTGTTAGTATGTTAAATCATAAGTTATGTTAATATGCCAAACCAGGATACTCTGTGAGATCGGATATGATAAGAGATATGATATCTGTTAGCTTTGAGATCGCTGTCTCAATATATTACTGAGCTAGAATTGGCGATGACTGAAGTGATTATAGAATGCTGTGATATGCTGGCATGCCAAAATAAATGGTGATATGAGTTACTGACTGATGCCTTGATATGCTGGCGTACCAAAATAAACAGTGATATGAGTTACTAACTGATGCCTTGATATGCTGGCGAACCGAAATAAACGGCGATTGGAGATTTTGGTCGATGCCATGATATGTCAGCATACTGAAATACATGTGACTCAAGATATTACTTAATAGTCTGATATGCGGACAAACTGAAATACCTGTGACCTGAGATATAAATTGAAGCCATAGTGGTATAATAGTGATCTCTTCTCTGTAACGGCAATATGGAGAGTCATAGCCGGGTAATAGATATATATATATATATATAATGAGATGTCCAACCTATTCTGTAATCATACTAAAAGACATAGCAATGGTCATAGCATTTGGCATACTGCAATCTAGCATATGGAGTTTGGCATATGGCCCATAGTATTCGGCATATAGCATATGAAATAGGGATTTCTATTTTCGTGCCCTCGGGTCCTTAGTTGTACTCAGTTTTCCCCAGCTCCTTAGTTTTTCCTCAGTTTTCCCCAAGCCCTTGTCTGAAACCCTCACAAGGAGCTCAGACGGGAGGAATCCTATTCAGTTGACCATTCCGTGCTGACGAGTGGGGCCACGTCATGTGGGGCTGGTAGAAAGGGACCGCGTGGGACAGGACGAGACCGTGTTTGGTCATACGAGTGGAGCGGGGGCCGTAGCGTGTGGAGCCGTGTGGGTCCGGGATGTGGGCACGAGTGGTTTCTATCTCTTTCGCCTAGATTAACAATTTTCAATGCACCTTTTTCCTCTCTCTCGCTCGATCTCATTCATTCTTGATTGCCCAAATTGGTAGCAAATCTAGAGCAGCTTCTCCTTCTGTTTTTTAATGCCCATTCATTTCTTTATGCCTTTGTTTTTACCCAATCAGGTAGGAAATCTATGGCACAAATGCTTTGTGTTTGGCCATGAACGCATGCACGTTCACGGTCGTTCCAACTCTAGCGCCGCATCTGCCAATGGATTCAGCATGGTTCACCAGGCAGTTGAAGTCGGTGGCGCGGAGATTCATGTTGCAGAAGGGGCACCTGTAAACGCCTCAAGCAAAGTGGCCATCGTAATGGCCGGACTGTAGCCTCTTGAGGACATGACAAGTCTTGGTGTGGAAGGACTCGTCGTCACTGTCGACGTCGCTGCTCTACACCTATCACGTAGCAACAAAGATCGTGCAAAAAACACGGAGTCAATTGCAACAATGATGGAACAGAGAGTGAACAAAAGATCATGCATGATAATATGGGCACAAAAAAAAGAGGTAGCCTCAGTTACATTGGACACACTTATATCCAGGATTTGAGTCAGTGAACCAAAGATCATGCACAACAAATTTGTACACACCAATTATTCACTGACCAAGCCCTAAATCAATTTGTGTCCAAATATTCTTCATCATCAGCACAAATTAACCGGATGGGATTGATTACTCACATAAGTTAACCGAATCTTACACAAAAGCAAATTACAAACACTAATAATGCAAGATCTAGAACTAGGAACAGACGAACCCTAATAACGCAAGATCTAACACAAAAGGATTGAACTAGGAATAGACGAACCCTAATAACACAAGATCTAACACAAAAGGATTAAACTAGGAACAGACGAACCCTAATAACGCTAGATCTAACACAAAAGGATTGAAATGGGATAAGAACAAGGGAACAAAGGGTTACCTCCGGCTTGCCGTCGACGATGCTGGTGTCATAGGGGTTCTCCGGTGCGACGTACCGCACTGGTTCGTACGAGTCCCAAGCGACGGGGGCCTGGACGGGGGCAGCGGCTGATGTGCCGGTGGCTGATGCGCCGGCGGCTACATTGGAAGCAGCGACGGGGGCCTAGACGGGGGTGGTGGCCGATGCACCGGTGGCAATGTCGGAAGCACCGACAATGGGCATCTCATTCTTCTCCATCGCTGGCGGTTTTCTTCGGGGTTTTTTCTTCGGTTGTGGAGAAGATGATGGGACAGGAGAGGCGGTTGCAGTGAGAATGAGAGAGTGTGCGAGCGTCGAGGGAGAGAAAGAGGGGCTCTATAAAGACGAAGGTGGCGTGTACCGCAACACGTGTCCACTATGCATGGCTACAGCGTGCACCGCGACACGAGGCTAACCCTGGGACGTTTGGTGTACTTAGTTATAACCTTGGGCCTTATACAGAAATTTTATATGTACTCAGTTTTCCCCTCAAGTACTTAGACTGGCAAGTGCAATATACTCAGTTTTACCCTCTAGTAGCTGGTCAACAGAGAGTCAACAAATGAGATTAACATAGCTAATTGAGTCATTTCATGCGCAAAAAAATCCAAAATAAAAATAAAAACATAGTGGCACCTACTCATGGAGTCTTCCTACGCAACCTGCCACCTAGGAAACCTTAACAAACATAGATAAATCAAGTTTTACCACAAATTGCCACTTCTCGGAATCACTAGTAGCTATGAAGATGCATGGTTTTCCACTCAAACCTCTTTGCAAAACATCTTCCCCAAAACATAGTTTGTCTAAATGAGGCCATAATTGTCACACTCATGTATATTTGAATTGCAAATAATTTGATGTAGCCCAATATGAATTATATTGTACAAAACACGCATTTTTTATTTTGTAATTCTTTTGTTTGAATCCCTTAGTCTATTTACTATTTACGTGCCCTTGGTTTCTTCGTACTACTCAGTTTTGCCCTCAAGTACTGTCACAAATGCTCACAGGAGCCCAAACTTATCCTGATTGGTTGAGCCATTGTCACACGGATCGACTCCACCAACCGTTGATCCACTGATCTAACGGGCAGTATACCCCTCTCCGTCTCTTCGTGGCCACCCCTCTCTCTCTCTCTCTCTTCGTGGTCACCCCTCTCTCTCTCTGTCGGTGGACAGTGCCACCCCTCTACTTATGTGCAATAATGAGTTTGCCACGTAACTATATTCCCTCTATTTATGCATTATTTTCCATGATCTAAAAATGTTAAACTAAAAAGTGGTATAATTTTGGTGTAAACAAGAGACATACATATTTGCGGATTTCGGTGAATGCATTATTTGTCACCCCTCTAACAATTATCAACTCTCTTTAGTATTCCTTTTATTTTAGGGAATATAGTTTGGGATATAGTTTTGGTAATTTGAAATGGCCCAAAAGTGGTATAATTTTGGTATAAACATGAGGCATACATATTTGAGGGATCTCGTTGAATGGATTATTCATCACCCCTCTAACAATTATAAACTATCTTTAGCATTCCTTTTCTTTTAGGGAATATAGTTTTGGTAATTTGAAATGGCCCAAAAGTGGTATAATTTTGGTAGAAACATGAGACATACATATTTGGCATATTTGGGGGATTTCGGTGAATGGATTATTTATCACCCCTCTAACAATTATCAACTTTCTTTAGCATTCCTTTTCTTTTAGGGAATATAGTTTTGGTAATTTGAAATGGCCCAAAAGTGGTATAATTTTGGTAGAAACATGAGACATACATATTTGGCATATTTGGGGGATTTCGGTGAATGGATTATTTATCACCCCTCTAATAATTATCAACTTTCTTTAGCATTCCTTTTCTTTTAGGGAATATAGTTTGGGATATAGTTTTGGTTATTTGAAACATCCCAAAAATGGTATAATTTTGGTATAAACATGAGACTCACATATTTGTGGGATTTTGGTGAATGCATTATTTGTCACCCCTCTAACAATTATCAACTATCTTTAGCATTCCTATATTCCCTAACACTTATTTTTTTTGGTAATTTCGGTGAATGCACACACTAACTTTGAAAACAACTACAAGTACATGTAACTGAATAATGGATTTGTAACAAGGGATCCCTTGTAACAACTTCTAGCGCCTGATGAGCAATGATAAGAATCCGATCGCAATTATACAACAAAAAAAACAACCAGCCATCAGATTAGCTTGCTTCTTCAACTCGATCAGCTGCCTTAATTGCTTGTTCATTTTCTTCAGTTCTCCCTTCACTTCCACCAGTTCTACATTGGGAGCATTAGGCATAATCGGAATGGCTCCTCTCTCCGCCGCATTCTCTACAGTAAGTCCCCCCTCCCAAATTGCGCTCCCCAATAGCGCCAATTGATTCCTGCAATTGAAGCCTCTGAACATACACATCGATCCACTTGAAATACCTGCATTTCTTTAGGATCTGAAAACAACAACGTGAACCCTAAATCCCAAATTTTAGGGAATAACAAGAAAATCGAGAGAAAACAGAGCAATTGGAGCGAGATCTAACCTTATCCCCCTCTCTAGATGGCAAGCTCTCGTATGCAAGGAACTCACGTCCACGGTTGCCGTTGTCATCCGTCTTACAGATCGATCGCTTCAGAGGCTCCTGGCGTGGGTAGTTAGGGCATCTTGTCAAAGGCACGGGTCCATACTGCGGCCATGAAGAACGGGAGGTCGAAGAGAAACTAGACATCACCCGCCTGCCGGAGAAGGGCTGCCACTGGCAGAGAAGAAGAACAATGGGGCGCGGGGAAAGAAAGGGGAAGCACCGGCACGGGCATGGGCGCGGGGCTGGCTTGGGCTCCCATTTTGCAACGGTCACCTGGGTAAGCTATGGGTCCGGCGTGCTAACGTGGACAAGTTGTGGGTCCCACAATGATCTGGATAAGTGGAGACATGTCCACTGTGGGGCACCAACAGCGGCCCCACTTGCCAGCACCAACCAACGGTCAACTAAACGGGATTCCTCCCGTCTGAGCTCCTTGTGAGGGTTGCAGACAAGGGCTTGGGCAAAAATGAGGAAAAACTAAGCGGCTGGGGAAAACTGAGCACAACTAAGGACCCGAGGGCACAAAAATAGAAATCCCTATGAAATAAAGCACTTGGCATATAGACTGAGATTGATATATAAGCTAACTTGGCAACTCACAGGAAGTACTTGGCACTTGTGTGCCCGCATATAAATTTAGGTATACTATAACTGGCATGCGAGATTTGACACAGAGCATATAGCAACTGGTACTGAGATTGGCATATAAACTGATATGACTGTAAACTCATAGTAGCTAGCACATGGTAGTCAATATATAAAAACGGACATACGAGACTTGGCATATAACAGCCGGCACATAACACATAGCAGATAGCCAAAACAGATACTAAACTTGACATAGCAAATAGTAATAGTAGTCTCTATGCAAGGTGGTACTCATAGCACTTGACATATAAATAGATATATGGATCTTATTATACCAAATGGCATACTAATTCTAGCACTGTAGCAGATATACAGATTGACATATGCGCAGATATATAACTTGACAAAGCAACTTGCTTACAGTAATAGATGCTAAGTCTAAGATATGAGATTTTATCTAAGGCATAGAATTTGGCATGCTACTATTGGCATATAAAACCGGCATATAATAAGACAAGATAAAACTTTGCACAAGACTATAGACATGTAAACTGATACTGATGATACTATTATAGCAAGCATATGTAGCACTTGGTATAAAAACAGACATGCAGGAGAAAACTGAGAAGATAGCATGCAAGCATGTATACTAATTTAAACTAGAACAATAGTATAGCTTTGGCTGGCTAGGCTCATGCCTAGCCCCTGCTGCGTCCAAGTTGACGTGGAAGCAGACTATCCTTGTGCGTGGTGGATAACCAGCCCGTTGGGAACCCCAAGAGGAAGGTATGATGAATATAGCGGCTAGTTTTCCCTCAGTTAAGAAACCAAGGTTTATCGATCAGGAGAGGAGAGACAAACGACTGAAGGTGATGCGGAACCTGCACACACACAACCAAGTACTTTGTTCCCAACTTGCGATGAGGTTGTCAATCTCACCGGTTTGCTTGAAACAAAGGTTATGAGCGTATCGAGTGGAAAACAATATAGTATGCGAGTAAAGTAAACAGTGCGAGTAAAGTAAACAGGTGATAGCAATATGATGTAAATAGGACCGGGGTCCACAGTTCACTAGTGGTGTCTCTCCATAAGATAAATAACACATGCTGGGTAAACAAATTACAGTTGGGCAATTGATAGAATAAAGATAAACGTGATATGTCAAGAAGATCACTATGAGATTTACTCTGGGCATTACAACAAAATACATAGACCGCCATCCAACTGCATCTATGACTAATAATCCACTTGTGGTGAATCAATCCGAGAACTCCACAAGTATTAAGTTGCGAACAACAGATAATTGCATTAAGCAAAGTGTGTAATGTAAACAAAGCATATGCCCTTGAGCATATGAATGTTGTTTTCTCCCTAGTAGCAACAGCACATCTACAACCTTAGAGGTTTCTGTCACTCCCCCAGATTAAATAGAGGCATGAACCCACTATTGAGCATAAATACCCCCTCTTGGAGTCACTAGCAACTACTCGGCCAAGATAGCTACTAACAACGAAGAGCATGCAAGATCATAAACAACATAGAGATAACAAAAGATAAAATTCAGTACAGCAACTTAATCATAAACACCAATATTCATCGGATCCCAACAAACCAAACATGTAGAATTACATAACGGTGATCTCAATCATGTAGGGCAGCTCATGAGATCTAAACATGAAGCACGTGGTGGAGAAGACAACCATCTAGCTACTTCTATGGACCCATAGTCCAAGGTAGACTACTCACTCATCGCTCCGAAGGCAAGCATGGCGATGAAGAAGACCTCCGGTGGCGATTCCCCTCTCCGGCAGGGTGCCGGGAAGAGCTTCTGGACCCTCCCGATCTTCGGGTCGACGGCGGCGGTGGATCGTGATGTGTTCTGGAAAATTGATCGGGTACTTAGGTTTTTTCCGTCGGGGGGGTCTTTATAGGCGAAGGGGCATCGTCAGAGGAGGAGCCAGGCGCCCTCACGCGGGGCCCGCGCGGCCAGGGGCCTGGCCACGCCACCCCTACGTGTGAGGCCCTGGTGGCCCACCTCCTACTCCTCTTCGGATCTCTGGAAGCTTCCGGGTAAAATAAGACTTCAGGAACTTGTTTCGTCCAATTCCGAGAATATTTCCTGTGTATCACTTCTGAAACACAAAAACAGCAGAAAACAGGGAACTGGCACTGTGGCAACTCGTTAATAGGTTAGTTCCGGAAAATGCATAAAAGTGCCATGAAGTGTAATGAAACAATAGGCAAATGGTGTAAAAACAAGCATGGAGCATCAAAAATCATAGATACGTTGGAGACGTATCAAGCATCCCCAAGCTTAACTCCTGCTCGTCCTCGAGTAGGTAAGTGATAACAAAAGCATAATTTTTTAGGTGACATGCACCTACACAATCTTGATCATATATGTAAGCATTGGTGAGCTGGGATCATAAGAACTTAAAACATGGGCATGAAGATATAATCATGACAATAAGAAACTTAGCAACCATGTTGTAAACATGCAAATGAACACAAACAAAAGATCATGAAAATGAAACAATGAAAGTCAAACGTGTGTTCAAATCATAAGGAAAAACATACAAATGGTTTTCAGCTTGTCCTTCAAAGATAGCAAAACATAAATGCATAGGACACCTTCAAGTTTAAGAGGGCGACTAGATACAAATAATTTAAGAACAAGTGAAAACAACAATATGAATCAATCAATAAACTTTGGGACAATGCATATCACACTAAGAATGACAACTATGCTCTCTTAATGGTGCATAAAGAAAGAAGGTGGTGACTCAACATAAAAGTAAAAGAAAGGCCCTTCGCAGAGGGAAGCAGTGATTGCAAGTTTTATAACCTTCAAAAATTATGGTACTTACCGGCTTTGAGCTCTCATTGCCCCCATCATAAGCATCATGAATGGTTAAAGTTAATGCAAGAACAATTATGATGCATATGCTTGACAAATCATAAGTTGAAAACCTCGTGCCGCGTGAATACGAGTACCCAAACCTCATGCTACTTTACTTAGAGTCCCAAGCAAGGCTCTTGTCATTGTAAGTATATGCATATCATTGAAAACCGCCAATGGGTTACCTCCGTGCCCGATGACATGGAAAAAGCCCACACCAAAATGACAGGACAAGCAAACAATGAACACCTCGACATCTCTTTTATTTGCCTTTTGTTTAGCTTTTTATTGTGAGATGCGTCGTCGAATGTCCACCATGGGTATGCTGCAAATTTCCACCATGAATTATGCATGGCTTAGATTGGCGGCCCGGCGTTTCCCTAACACATATACAAACTCCATGATCCCCACAAGATTCCCAATTCATTTCACACCGCGGGCATCCATAAACAAAATATCACGATATCAACTCAAATAAGAAGTGCAATGTTGAAAGCTTGCCCCATGACAGCATGGATGGGCTAGAATCCAACTTACAACTTGCAAGCATAACAACTCAACATAAGAGACCACAATGTCAAATTTTTAAGAACAAGAAAAAGTAAAGTGTGCCTTCCGGTTCGTGAGAGCTTTACTGACCAAATTTCGCATAACACTGGTAAGAGTTTAATTTGAAGAGAGAATAAAAGCAAGTCAAATTTACTTGGAATAGCAAATTGCTAGTAGGTATGTATGGTGGACACTTTGGAAAACTTTGGCTTTTAGGAGTTGGATGCACGAGTAGAGCTCATACTTAGTACAAGGCAAGGGCTAGCAAAAGACTGGAAGCGACCAACTAAGAGAGCAATAATGGCCATAATCATGCAAAGCGACATTAAAAGAAGCATAAGATGGCATCAAAAGTCAAAAACTAAATGATCATGAAGGCTATTGGTGACTTTGTAAGAGTCTAACATGTGTGAGCATGCGCCAAGTCAACCCAAATAAAGCATCAAGGAGAAAACCAAAATAATGCTTCCATACAATAAAAACAACGCATGATTTTTTCAAAGGCTCATTAAGCAATCTCAGTTATTTGAGACAAGTCATGCTACAACAAAACCACTAAGCATACTATCAAAAAGACATCAAGCATGACATGAAAAAGCCTAAGCCGCAGTCTACACAAGCTCCTTCTTGTACCACTATTTTGCACAAAGCTTTTTCTCTTTTCCAATACCATTTGAAATTTTTAAAGACACCTCTTTTGATGAAAACCAATAAAGATCAGAGGCAAAAAATACACCTTGATGAAAAGATATGACAAGGTCTGAACACAAATCAAGGCAAAAACGAAAACCAAAAGCAGTAGCGGAAAAAGAAGAACGCTCAATTTTTAATAAGAGTGAAAACTAGAGCGTTCTTTGCAAATGAAAACGAGTACATCTCCTCCAAAGGAAATTTGTTGGGGTCCAACCATTTATTGCAGCAAACAAACAAACTAAACTAACTAAAACAACTGACGCTCCAAGGAAAACACATAGTGCATGAAGCAATAAAAATATAGTGTTTTGAAAGGTGACCTGATTTTTGCCGATGAAGAAGGGGTGCCTCGGGGGCATCCCCAAGCTTTGACGCTTGTACTTCTTGGATATTTCTTGGGGTGATGCATGGGCATCCCCAAGCTTGAGCTTTTGTCCATTCTTCAACTCATCTCATCATTCTCCAATCCCTACACTTGAAAACTTCCTTCATACAAAACTAAACACAAATCTATTAGCAACATTAGTGCAAGCATAACATATAATCAATCCTCTATTTGCTTCAGGTTTCAACTCAAAACCACCACATATATAGCAAATACTACTGTAGCAACCTCCCCAAAAGTTCCGTGATCAAAAGAACTCAAAAGAAAGCGATAAAGTGGCAAACACAAATATTGGCAGAAATCTGTCAAAACTGAACAGCTGACAAAGGTCGAATTTTTTAGGGATTTTCCGTTGCTCAAATCAAAAAGTTTTCAACTAACAAAAGTTTGGATATAACCTGGGGCATATGCACAAGAAATCGCAGGTCCAAAAGATAAACAGATAATTTATACGAATTTTTACGGTGCAGCACCGAAAACAGTTTCAGGACAGCAACATCCCCAAATCTTTACCTCACTCAAATTAGAGGCTTCTCTTGGCACAAAAACGAAATAAACAAGATAAGGAGCGGTCATTACAGTAGTAATGACTTCCAAGACTCAAATAAAAGAAAAAGAACTGAAAAGAAAACATTGGGTTATCTCCCAAGAGTGCTTTTCTTTAACGCCTTTGAGCTAGGCGCAGAAAATTGCGTATCAAGTAATATCAAGTGATGAAGCGCTAGGATCAGTGCGTGCCTTACGTATTCCTTTCTTACCTTTGCTCTTGACTCTAGGAAAGACATGGTTATTGCAAGGTGGAGAGATAAATTTTAGATTGCCTTTTCCCACATCGATGACGGCGCCTAGGAGCTTCAGGATGGATCTTCGAAGTGTGATTTGTCCTTTTCCTACACATTCAATGTAACATCCCAAGATTTTATCAAATTTTGGGGGAAAATTTTCTCTTTTGTTTTGCTTGAAATGTTTGGAAATTCACATGGATTTAAAACTTTTTGAATCTATAGAAAGCTTTATTAGAAAACTATTTCAAACTTCTATTTCTCTCTTGAAGAACTTCTCTAAGAAAACCAAATATCAAATATCATTTCCTTTCTCTTATTCAAAACTTATGCAAGCAAAGCCATTAGGCTCAATTTAGATCTTTTATTAAAAATCTTGTTTTGGTTCAGAAAGTATGTTTCAAATTGGTTTAAAACCTTTCTGTGAATTTTACAAAATTTATGAAATTGGTTTGGCTTGATTTGGATTCAATATGCAAATTCTAGAAAGGAAATAAGAAAAACAGAAAAGGAAAAGAAGAAAAGGAAATAAAAACTAGAAAAGGGCCTCGGGGAACCAATCCGGCCCAGCTAGCATTTCGGCCTCGGCCCACCCGGGGTTAAAAACCGAAACGGTACACTTTACCTCTCCCTCTCACACTGACGCGTGGACCCCACCAGTCAGGCTGGACCCACCGGTCAGGTTCTTCTTCCCTAGACCAAAACCGACGCCGGAGACCGAGCCCTCCCTAGATTAATTCCCCCACTTCAATTCGAGTTATTGCCCGGCCGTTTCTTCCCCGCGCCCGCACCTATAACTAGCCCGCGACCCCCTCTTTCTTTCCCCTCTGATCTCCCGCAGAATCGCCGCCAGGCTGCCGCAGAATTCCTCGCCGGAGCCGCGGGTACCTGCGGACATTTCAGCTCAAATCCGGCGACCACCGGTGAGCCCGCGCACTCCTCTCTGTCCCAAACTCTTCCTATCTCCTTGGAGCACGTCGTGACGCTTCCGGTTTGTCCAAATTTGTAGCACATCGACGGAAACATCCACCACCCGAGCCGCCGACGTCCGTACCGCCTCCAGCCACTCCCTCTCCTCGCTGCTGGACGAGACTGACGACGAGGACCACGCCCCCGACCCCGCAACGACATGCTAATCCTCGTCCACCTGTTCCCCAGCCTCGGGAAGGTCCAGAACCCCGCCGGAGTCAACCCCTGAGCCGCACCCTCGCCGCCGACGACCTCACCGGAACCCTAATCAGTGAGCTTCCACTCCCTTTTCATCTGCACCATCGGATCTGGATCCAGTGGTCCATAACAGACCACTTAACTGAAGCGGTATCAATCGATCTCAGCCGTGCAGATCGCTTAAGATCCAGCGGCTCACATCACTGATCTAAACGAACCGGTATCGGCCAGTTAAAACGCACCATGTGTCAGCCCCAGTTCAAACTCGAGTCAAAAATAGAAAATTGAAAGCAGATTTAGTCCAAATCTTGTGAAATTCATATCTAATGTTCTATAAGTCCAAAAATAGCAAATAATATCTCGTTGGAATCCTTAGAACATCTAGAATCCAGTAGTACCATAAAATCTTATATTTTATGGGTTCAATTTGAAACTATTTTCAAATTGGAATCAAACCTTCTGTTAGCTTGATAAATTCATATCTTTAGTTCTGTTAATCCAAAAATTACAAATTTGTAGTCTTTGGAATCCTCTCAACTTGTAGAACATCATAGGATCAAGAAAATCCAAATTTGATATGTGCACACACTCTGTGCATTCAAATTTGTCCAAATCACTATTTTGGTGATAATTCAATTTCTATAACTTATTTTTGAGTGATTCCAATTGCAGTGACTTTGTATTACTGCAAGCTATCTAGTAGCATCACTCCCATAATTTCTTGAGCCACATCACAATTATTCAAATTCTAATATGAGAAATTTAGCAGTTCCCATATAGATTAATTCTATTTCTATTTCGATCAAAGATCCCTTCTACTTTAGAAAACCCTATGATCATACCTAGCTATCAAATATCATCTTGAGATCACTTTGATCCAATGTCATATCTATCTAAACAACATCTTGATCAAGATCATATTCACTTAGACCTATCTTGCATAGTACCCACTTATTCAAATTACAAATGTGTCATTTGAGTAAAGTGTGATGCATCTCAATCATAGATTCTATCCCTGTGGTGTTGATCTAATCCACATTTTAGCACGTATCCACTACTCCATGTACCCATAGAAACCTTAAACCATAATCTCACATGTTATCTACCCATACTCAATCATCTGCCCACTTGATCCTGATTTCATATGTAGAACTATTCAATTAACAAATGAGTTAATTGAGTAACTCAATGCTTCACGAATCCTAGCCTAAGATTAAGTGTAATATGTATATACTATTTAAGAATAATTGTTATCACACTTATTCAATAGTATTGCTATTGCACTATTTTGTCTCTTATGTGATTTACCCACATGAGATAATCCAAGATTCAATATGCTTTGATAAAGCATAAAGATCTCACTCATTATACCTTGTCTAATTCATATATATTCAAATTGCAATTGTGCTACTTGAGTAGAATATGAATTCATCTCAAAACTAGATTTTGTTAATGTGGTGTTGTTATAACCCATACCGTAGTATGTATTATACACCATGTTGATCAATGAACCATTTGAGCCATATCCTCAAATATCAATCATTCATACCCAATCCAATGCCTACTTAGTTTTGTTCACATGTATTGAACTATTCAACTTGCAAATGTGCTAATTGAGTAGTTCAAGCATTCCTAAAACCTAGCCTAGTTCCTAAGTGCAATAGATGCTATTTAAGAGTAATTGTTGTCACACTTACTCAATAGTGTTGTAGTTGCACAATTTGATTCTTGTGCAATTTATTTTACATGAGCTATTCCTAAAACTCATTCATGCTTTAGTAAAGCATAAAGACTTCATCAACTATACTTTGCCTAGTCCAATTCTCTCCAGTCAAGTTGATCTTGCCCAACTAAGCTCTCAAATTCATATCTCACCAATCATGATCCTTTACCAAATCCTTCTATCATAACATCTCAATAAATCTAAATTGTTAAACAAACACTTTTTCATTGTTTGATTGTGTTTGTATGGATTGTTTATGTTATGTTATTTTTGTGCTATAGTTTGTGCGAAGAGCTACGTCCTTAGTTGAGAAAAGCGAAACGTCGTGATCTTCAAAAAGGCAAGTGACACACATATCCCTTACCTATTTTATTTATGCATTAGTGTACTCACCTCTTGTAGTATGCATGATAGGTGATTTACTCAACTGTTTTATCGAGTGCTTAGATCCTAGTAGTGTGTAGCTATCCCTCAAACCCCACCTGATAGGAAGCTAAATACTTTGTTAACCTTGATGCCATGCTATTATCACTTGAAAAGTGTTTTGTGAACAAATTAAGAACTTCAACTAAAATGAAACACCTGGGTGGATTGGTTTGATGATGGAGGCGATGTTGAGTGGCTACCCAGGGCTACACACCTGGCTTTCAACCCAAGATTTGTGTAGTTGTCTTCGCCTGGGCGCTCACTTGTGGATGGCCACCCAGGAACAAAGAGATGGCTATGTCTTCCATGCTTAGTGTACTTCCAGTGCAGCCTTATGACATTATGGGCTCTGTCTTGACTGATTAGATGTGTGAGTACAACTTGTCGGCAAGGAGATGGTGGTAGCTGAATTATAGGTTGGGAACGGATCTTGCCCAGTTAGTTGTCCTCTCCTCTAAAAGGTCTCGTTTCATTTTATGTATGGGCATAAAATGAATCGTAAGGTGAACGTGCACAACCCTTGCAAGGTGTTTAAACTAATCGATTAGCCGTGTCCTCGGTTATGGACAATTGAGTCTCTAGACATGGAATGTACGGAAGAATCTCATCACCGTTTCTGAATAAATTAAAATTTGTCTAGAAACACTTGGGACAGGGGCACCTCAGAGCTACATACCTTTCGAGGATGTAGTGGACTCTGAGGGCTATCCTGAATTAATTGGAATAACACCTCAGAGCTACATGCCTCCAGTATGTAGTGGACTCTGAGGGTTATTCTGATTTTGTTGAGTGGCACCCCAGAGCTACATACCTTTCAAGTATGTAGTGGACTTTGGGGGTTATCTTGACCCTTAAAAATCTTGAATGTTTAATAAAAGGTTTAAAAAGGATTTTAGGATAAAATTGGCTTCGTGCAAATCAGCCTATGAGATCCACCAGCCAAATGTCATGTAGTATAGTCTTTCCACAAAATGCCACCAAATATGTGTCATTTGCCAGTACATCATTGTACTGACCCCTCTGGGGCTGCATATTCAAATGTGCAGGTTTTATTTCGAGTAAGGAACCAGGAGTAGGATCTCGAGACTACATTCCAACATGTCTGCCTGTGGCACGTGATGAAGAATGGAGGCTCACTGCAACTATGCTTTATGCTGTGTACTCATAAGGTAGAATACCTATGTAACTGGATTTACGTTATAATATTGATGCTATTGCAATGATTACTTATTTTGTACTGTCGTGCTATCTACTGATCCAGGGAATGGCACAATACACAGGAGTTCTGTCTTTAGCAAAAGGCAGGGCGTTACAGAATGGTATCAGAGCATAGTGTTGCCTGTAGGATCGAGACCCTAGGTTTGGATTAGAAATAGAAAAAAAAAACCCTAGGAAAGAATTCTATCTCATCTTGCTTCTGTTTAAAAAGGAAGTTTGCATTTTGAACTCTTGTATTCTCTCCTACTTCCTCTTCAAATGTTTCCTAATACAATAGATGACCCTACCTTGAAATCATCAACAAAGGATAGAAGATCACAATGTGCCAGAAGTGTGAGACTGATACTCCATATATTCTCGTCGACCAAACATGAAGAACTACATTCAAGACCAAACGAAGAACTTGGAGAAAGACTCAAATGCAGCTTGCACAACTCCAGAAGATGAATCAAGGAAGTAGAGAAGAAACTTGAAGTGCACAAGCAAGTAATAGACAAGACCACCAATAATTCTAGTTTATAGAACCAACGCTGTTGTGATAATCTAATGATCATACCAAATTGGGGTATGACCATACTAGATTATTAGTGCTTGACCTAGTTTGCCTGATGTGATGAATGTTTGTTAGATGTTGTTTGTAAGATGAATTTGCCTTGTTCTGCTGTGTTTGGGTAGGAATCTTCTTTAGATCCCTTCTATATAATTCTCAACTATGCTAAAACCTAAACCTGTCCTAAACCCAAATAGATGCATCCTCAACGTCAGAACAATCACAACAACCCTCAGTTGGAGATAGCAATGCAACAGTTAGTTGAAGCTCACACGGGAATGATGCGGGTAATGACTCAGAATATGGTTAATCGCGATAGCGAAGAGCTACCCCCAGGAGTGCAGCAAGTACTAAATGATCATTCACGAATAGTACAAATGATGTCCCAGATGGTGGCTAGTACCTATAATAGCCTGCCACAAGATGAGCATGGTGGAAAGCCAACACAAGTTGATGCTGAGATGACACAGCAAGCCTGTAAGAGATGTGGAGAAATAGGACACACCTCTAAGGACTGTCATGAAGGGTGTCCCTACTGTGATACAAGTCACCCAATTGGAGAATGTCCCATGAGCCAAGTTACTTGTTTCCTATGTGAAGGAACCAATCATGTTCCTGTTGAGTGCAAGTTTTATTCCACGGTGCAACGAATGAATCAACAAGCCAAGGATAGAATGAGCCAACTGCTAAGAAAGACCCCTGAAGATGGAAGTCCCAAGATGAAAGTGGACTTGAAAGTCATGGAAACAACACACAACCCTACCACCAAGTGTTGCTACTCATGTGAAGAAGAAGGACACTTGTCTGGAAATTGCTCTAGGAAATGAGAAAGGTTTCCCACAACTATGGTAGAATATGAAGAGAATGAAGTAAGAGATCTCCTAGCCTTAGAGGTACCCAAAAGGAAGAAGAAGATGATAAAGAAGAAAGACAATAGCAAGGTGCAGTGCTTCAATTGCAGGGAACTTGGACATTATGCGAGGGAATGTCCAGAACCAAACATGCAAAGGGGAACAAATCTGGTCACTTGTCAGAAATGCAACCAAAAGGGGCACTATGCGGATAAATGTTCAGAGACTGGTACCTCAAGACCGCAGTGAACTGAAATAACCGAAGGATGCTGTAAAATACAAGGAGGAAACACAACAAGATGTAGCCAATTTGGAAGAACTTGTGTGCCATTACTACCTTTAATAAATATTGTAAGGACTTGTAAGAGTTAAGGACAACTTGGTTGAATGAATTATATTTCTCAATGAGATGGCAAGCCAAAGGATTTGTAACTCAAGAGTTAACGTCATACGACCGAGTTTGCGCAAAACCCTAGCTAAAGAACGATAGATTTGTTTTAAAAATTTAGACTTGAAACACAGATTCTCATTTCAAGAAAATTTTGGCAAAGCAAGTGAGGATGACCAAGAGTTAGAATACGAGGTTTGCAAGCCATGTATGAAGTAATGATTTGGGTGCAGGATGGATTGATCACCATTCCTACTACTCTTATTATTCGCTCTCATAATGTTGGTTTTACACACCTAGAGAGACATACCTACATGAGAGGCGACGTCTTTAAACCATGACCTTAGGAGGATAAATAAGTTACACCCCTCGTAATGTGCCAGTGTGGCCAAAACGTAAGAATACGGTGAGGAACGACTACACGTTTCAGAAGCGTTTTTCTCAGTGGACCTTGAATGCGAAGGCGGTTCAACTTCGGCTTCATTTCACCTCCCCGACTTTTCGTTCCGACTCCCCACGTGGCCTGTTCGACTACCCCCCTGAGCCTATAAAAGAGGATTCTCCCCTCTCCAGAGAGTCACACCAGAGACTGCCACCACCAACTGTGAGATTTCCTCCTAGTTCCAAAGCCCAGCGCCACCGAAGTCTACCCCATCCCGACCTGCGACGTTATGAAGCAACTCTCCGAATCCCTGAAACTACTTTCCTGCCCATGAGAGCTTCGTTAGATCCCTTTTCCCTGAGAAGGAGTTCATCTTCGAGATATGATCAAGTTGTTCAGCGCCTTTCAACAACTATGAAGACAGTTGCTAAAGGAATTCTTAAGGACCATCTGGTACCTGTGGCAAGTAGCACGACTTGCTCCGGTAACTTGAATGGGTTCAACAATGCTGGTTATAAGGCGACCTTCCATCCCTTAAAGGTGCCAGTATCTCTTATAGAATCTACCTTGTTTACCCCTATGAAATGCATGAGAAGACTGCAGAGAGATGCCATCCTAATTCATTGGGATGTGTGGTCTCATCATGTTCGTGGGGCAAGCATGCAATACTTGGCACTGAATCATCTTTTGAGATTCTGTAATGAAAATCAGCTAAAAAGCAACAAGGAGTATGGTGATGGCCTGTATGCTATCTTGGCCTTGGTGAGGACAGACCAAGAAAAGGCTAGATACACATTCTTGGAAGATGTACAACAACCAGGAAGGTTACTAGAACAGAATGGTATCGTTGAAAATTTAAGAGCAAAATGATATAATGAAGCAATCATAAGATGAAGAACCTCTAAGGATGATGATAAGGAAGTTGAGATGATGAGAGGATACCCTCTCAGCTTGGTCTTCTGAATGACCCGAAGAGGAGACAACTCAGCTTGGTCCCCTGATTAAACCAAAGAGTGACTCCTCAGTGTCCAAAGTAGTTCAACAACTACCCCGTTGGATAGAAAGCTCTACAATAGAGTAAGGTTACCTCAAGCAACCCCATAAGGAAGGTTGATGCCCGGATTTGTGAATAGACACCCACCGATTGTAAATGAAGATGCGGACTACCTGAATTGTGACAACGCGCTGGATGATATCTTCTTATCACCAGAATTAGATGGAACCCATGGTATGCCCACTTTTGATCATAGTGGCGAACATCAAAACATCTGAGAAGTACGGTTCAGAGAAAATAGCACAACAGTGAATGCAAGCTGGGAACAAAATGCAAGTGCCTAAGGAAGCATCAAGATGCCCCCAAGAGGATTTTTTTTTTCTTTTAAGGGTGGTAGCCACCCGGATACCTAAACCCAGATAACCTAATACCTACTTTCTTTCTAGCCTCTCCAATCTCGGGGACGAGATTTCTTTTAAGGGTGGTAGTCTGTAACATCCCAAGATTTTATCAAATTTTGGGGGGAAATTTTCGCTTTTGTTTTGCTTGAAATGTTTGGAAATTCACAGGGATTTAAAACTTTTTGAATCTATAGAAAGCTTTATTAGAAAACTATTTCAAACTTCTATTTCTCTCTTGAAGAACTTCTCTAAGAAAACCAAATATCAAATATCATTTCCTTTCTCTTATTCAAAACTTATGCAAGCAAAGCCGTTAGGCTCAATTTAGATCTTTTATTAAAAATCTTGTTTTGGTTCAGAAAGTATGTTTCAAATTGGTTTAAAACCTTTCTGTGAATTTTACAAAATTTATGAAATTGGTTTGGCTTGATTTGGATTCAATATGCAAATTCTAGAAAGGAAATAAGAAAAACAGAAAAGGAAAAGAAGAAAAGGAAATAAAAACTAGAAAAGGGCCTCGGGGAACCAATCCGGCCCAGCTAGCATTTCGGCCTCGGCCCACCCGGGGTTAAAAACCGAAACGGTACACTTTACCTCTCCCTCTCACACTGACGCGTGGACCCCACCAGTCAGGCCGGACCCACCGGTCAGGTTCTTCTTCCCTGGACCGAAACCGACGCCGGAGACCGAGCCCTCCCTGGATTAATTCCCCCACTTCAATTCGAGTTATTGCCCGGCCGTTTCTTCCCCGCGCCCGCACCTATAACTAGCCCGCGACCCCCTCTTTCTTTCCCCTCTGATCTCCCACAGAATCGCCGCCAGGCTGCCGCAGAATTCCTCGCCGGAGCCGCGGGTACCTGCGGACATTTCAGCTCAAATCCGGCGACCACCGGTGAGCCCGCGCACTCCTCTCTGTCCCAAACTCTTCCTATCTCCTTGGAGCACGTCGTGACGCTTCCGGTTTGTCCAAATTTGCAGCACATCGACGGAAACATCCACCACCCGAGCCGCCGACGTCCGTACCGCCTCCAGCCACTCCCTCTCCTCGCTGCTGGACGAGACTGATGACGAGGACCACGCCCCCGACCCCGCAACGACACGCTAATCCTTGTCCACCTGTTCCCCAGCCTCGGGAAGGTCCAGAACCCCGCCGGAGTCAACCCCTGAGCCGCACCCTCGCCGCCGACGACCTCACCGGAACCCTAATCAGTGAGCTTCCACTCCCTTTTCATCTGCACCATCGGATCTGGATCCAGTGGTCCATAACAGACCACTTAACTGAAGCGGTATCAATCGATCTCAGCCGTGCAGATCGCTTAAGATCCAGCGGCTCACATCACTGATCTAAACGAACCGGTATCGGCCAGTTAAAACGCACCATGTGTCAGCCCCAGTTCAAACTCGAGTCAAAAATAGAAAATTGAAAGCAGATTTAGTCCAAATCTTGTGAAATTCATATCTAATGTTCTATAAGTCCAAAAATAGCAAATAATATCTCGTTGGAATCCTTAGAACATCTAGAATCCAGTAGTACCATAAAATCTTATATTTTATGGGTTCAATTTGAAACTATTTTCAAATTGGAATCAAACCTTCTGTTAGCTTGATAAATTCATATCTTTAGTTCTGTTAATCCAAAAATTACAAATTTGTAGTCTTTGGAATCCTCTCAACTTGTAGAACATCATAGGATCAAGAAAATCCAAATTTGATACGTGCACACACTCTGTGCATTCAAATTTGTCCAAATCACTATTTTGGTGATAATTCAATTTCTATAACTTATTTTTGAGTGATTCCAATTGCAGTGACTTTGTATTACTGCAAGCTATCCAGTAGCATCACTCCCATAATTTCTTGAGCCACATCACAATTATTCAAATTCTAATATGAGAAATTGAGCAGTTCCCATATAGATTAATTCTATTTCTATTTCGATCAAAGATCCCTTCTACTTTAGAAAACCCTATGATCATACCTAGCTATCAAATATCATCTTGAGATCACTTTGATCCAATGTCATATCTATATAAACAACATCTTGATCAAGATCATATTCACTTAGACCTATCTTGCATAGTACCCACTTATTCAAATTACAAATGTGTCATTTGAGTAAAGTGTGATGCATCTCAATCATAGATTCTATCCCTGTGGTGTTGATCTAATCCACATTTTAGCATGTATCCACTACTCCATGTACCCATAGAAACCTTAAACCATAATCTCACATGTTATCTACCCATACTCAATCATCTGCCCACTTGATCCTGATTTCATATGTAGAACTATTCAATTAACAAATGAGTTAATTGAGTAACTCAATGCTTCACGAATCCTAGCCTAAGATTAAGTGTAATATGTATATACTATTTAAGAATAATTGTTATCACACTTATTCAATAGTATTGCTATTGCACTATTTTGTCTCTTATGTGATTTACCCACATGAGATAATCCAAGATTCAATATGCTTTGATAAAGCATAAAGATCTCACTCATTATACCTTGTCTAATTCATATATATTCAAATTGCAATTGTGCTACTTGAGTAGAATATGAATTCATCTCAAAACTAGATTTTGTTAATGTGGTGTTGTTATAACCCATACCGTAGTATGTATTATACACCATGTTGATCAATGAACCATTTGAGCCATATCCTCAAATATCAATCATTCATACCCAATCCAATGCCTACTTAGTTTTGTTCACATGTATTGAACTATTCAACTTGCAAATGTGCTAATTGAGTAGTTCAAGCATTCCTAAAACCTAGCCTAGTTCCTAAGTGCAATAGATGCTATTTAAGAGTAATTGTTGTCACACTTACTCAATAGTGTTGTAGTTGCACAATTTGATTCTTGTGCAATTTATTTTACATGAGCTATTCCTAAAACTCATTCATGCTTTAGTAAAGCATAAAGACTTCATCAACTATACTTTGCCTAGTCCAATTCTCTCCAGTCAAGTTGATCTTGCCCAACTAAGCTCTCAAATTCATATCTCACCAATCATGATCCTTTACCAAATCCTTCTATCATAACATCTCAATAAATCTAAATTGTTAAACAAACACTTTTTCATTGTTTGATTGTGTTTGTATGGATTGTTTATGTTATGTTATTTTTGTGCTATAGTTTGTGCGAAGAGCTACGTGCTTAGTTGAGAAAAGCGAAACGTCGTGATCTTCAAAAAGGCAAGTGACACACATATCCCTTACCTATTTTATTTATGCATTAGTGTACTCACCTCTTGTAGTATGCATGATAGGTGATTTACTCAACTGTTTTATCGAGTGCTTAGATCCTAGTAGTGTGTAGCTATCCCTCAAACCCCACCTGATAGGAAGCTAAATACTTTGTTAACCTTGATGCCATGCTATTATCACTTGAAAAGTGTTTTGCGAACAAATTAAGAACTTCAACTAAAATGAAACACCTGGGTGGATTGGTTTGATGATGGAGGCGATGTTGAGTGGCTACCCAGGGCTACACACCTGGCTTTCAACCCAGGATTTGTGTAGTTGTCTTCGCCTGGGCGCTCACTTGTGGATGGCCACCCAGGAACAAAGAGATGGCTATGTCTTCCATGCTTAGTGTACTTCCAGTGCAGCCTTATGACATTATGGGCTCTGTCTTGACTGATTAGATGTGTGAGTACAACTTGTCGGCAAGAAGATGGTGGTAGCTGAATTATAGGTTGGGAACGGATCTTGCCCAGTTAGTTGTCCTCTCCTCTAAAAGGTCTCGTTTCATTTTATGTATGGGCATAAAATGAATCGTAAGGTGAACGTGCACAACCCTTGCAAGGTGTTTAAACTAATCGATTAGCCGTGTCCTCGGTTATGGACAATTGAGTCTCTAGACATGGAATGTACAGAAGAATCTCATCACCGTTTCTGAATAAATTAAAATTTGTCTAGAAACACTTAGGACAGGGGCACCTCAGAGCTACATACCTTTCGAGGATGTAGTGGACTCTGAGGGCTATCCTGAATTAATTGGAATAACACCTCAGAGCTACATGCCTCCAGTATGTAGTGGACTCTGAGGGTTATTCTGATTTTGTTGAGTGGCACCCCAGAGCTACATACCTTTCAAGTATGTAGTGGACTTTGGGGGTTATCTTGACCCTTAAAAATCTTGAATGTTTAATAAAAGGTTTAAAAAGGATTTTAGGATAAAATTGGCTTCATGCAAATCAGCCTATGAGATCCACCAGCCAAATGTCATGTAGTATAGTCTTTCCACAAAATGCCACCAAATATGTGTCATTTGCCAGTACATCATTGTACTGACCCCTCTGGGGCTGCATATTCAAATGTGCAGGTTTTATTTCGAGTAAGGAACCAGGAGTAGGATCTCGAGACTACATTCCAACATGTCTGCCTGTGGCACGTGATGAAGAATGGAGGCTCACTGCAACTATGCTTTATGCTGTGTACTCATAAGTCAGAATACCTATGTAACTAGATTTACGTTATAATATTGATGCTATTGCAATGATTACTTATTTTGTACTGTCGTGCTATCTACTGATCCAGGGAATGGCACAATACACAGGAGTTCTGTCTTTAGCAAAAGACAGGGCGTTACATTCAATAATAAGATAATCAGTAGATATCATTCTTCCTAGGACTTTTGTAAAAACTCCTTCAGCTATTCCAAGGGGAAATATAGTGGCATTATTAGTAAGAGAAATTCCTTCTCCTCCCTCAGAAAGCTTCCAAAGGCTCAAAGATTCATAAACATCCCTTGGCATGAGACAAAATTCAGACATAATATCACAACGAGCATGAAAAGTTTCACCACTAATGGTGATTTTTATCGTAGGATACCAACTCGGAGGTTCAGTATTTGTTGGCACATAATCAAAATGCTGGCGCAAAGTATTGTAGCAAGAATTCAAACTAGCAGTGCGAGTCTCAAGAGTATCAAGTCTATTAAAAATGCACACAAGAGAGGAATCAAAATAGGTTGGCATGCTATAAATTGTAATCAACTTTTTTATAATGTTGAAGGCTTGATCTCCATCGCAATGAAGGAAATCTCCCTCTGCAGTAGCATCCAAAGCATATCTATAACGAAGAGCAAGCCCAAAGTAAAAGCTACTAAGAAGCAAACTCAAAGCCATTTTAGGTTCAGTTTTTTCATGCCAATCATAAATTCTAGACCAAGCTTCTTTAAAGCTTTCCTCATCCTTTTGTTTAAAAGTAAAAATCATGTCCTCGGGCGACATAGTAGTAGCAACTGAACTAGACATAATAAACTAAAGTAAAGAAATAGCAACTACCAAGGATTCTAATTTTTTTGGGTTTTTGATATAAAACGATGCAGGTAAAATAAATAAAGTAAAGCAAAACAATAACAAGGTAAAGGATGTGTGTGCGAAAAACTCCCCTCGCAGAAGTCTTCTCTTCCTCCCCGGCAATGGCGCCAGAAAAGACTTGCTGGCGTGTACTTGACGTGGGAGCTTCTTATTCTTTCTTTGGAGGTATTCTTCTTTAGTCCCCGACAACGGCGCCAGAAAAGAAGCTGCTGCGTCCAAGTTGACGTGGAAACAGACTATCCTTGTGCGTGGCGGATAACCAGCCCGTTGGGAACCCCAAGAGGAAGGTATGATGAATATAGCAGCTAGTTTTCCCTCAGTTAAGAAACTAAGGTTTATCGATCAGGAGAGGAGAGACAAATGACTGAAGGTGATGCGGAACCTGCACACACACAACCAAGTACTTTGTTCCCAACTTGCGATGAGGTTGTCAATCTCACCGGTTTGCTTGAAACAAAGGTTATGAGCGTATCAAGTGGAAAACAATATAGTATGCGAGTAAAGTAAACAGTGCGAGTAAAGTAAACAGGTGATAGCAATATGATGTAAATAGGACCGGGGTCCACAGTTCACTAGTGGTGTCTCTCCATAAGATAAATAACACATGCTGGGTAAACAAATTACAGTTGGGCAATTGATAGAATAAAGATAAACGTGATATGTCAAGAAGATCACTATGAGATTTACTCTGGGTATTACAACAAAATACATAGACCGCCATCCAACTGCATCTATGACTAATAATCCACTTGTGGTGAATCAATCCGAGAACTCCACAAGTATTAAGTTGCGAACAACAGATAATTGCATTAAGCAAAGTGTGTAATGTAAACAAAGCATATGCCCTTGAGCATATGAATGTTGTTTTCTCCCTAGTAGCAACAGCACATCTACAACCTTAGAGGTTTCTGTCACTCCCCCAGATTAAATAGAGGCATGAACCCACTATCGAGCATAAATACCCCCTCTTGGAGTCACTAGCAACTACTCGGCCAAGATAGCTACTAACAACGGAGAGCATGCAAGATCATAAACAACATAGAGATAACAAAAGATAAAATTCAGTACAGCAACTTAATCATAAACACCAATATTCATCGAATCCCAACAAACCAAACATGTAGAATTACATAACGGTGATCTCAATCATGTAGGGCAGCTCATGAGATCTAAACATGAAGCACATGGTGGAGAAGACAACCATCTAGCTACTGCTATTGACCCATAGTCCAAGGTAGACTACTCACTCATCGCTCCGGAGGCAATCATGGCGATGAAGAAGACCTCCGGTGGCGATTCCCCTCTCTGGCAGGGTGCCGGGAAGAGCTTCTGGACCCTCCCGATCTTCGGGTCGATGGCGGCGGCGGATCGCGATGTGTTCTGGAAAATTGATCGGGTACTTAGGTTTTTTCTGTCGGGGGGTCTTTATAGGCGAAGGGGCGTCGTCAGAGGAGGAGCCAGGCGCCCTCACGTGGGGCCCACGCGGCCAGGGGCCTGGCCACGCCACCCCTGCGTGTGGGGCCCTGGTGGCCCACCTCCTACTCCTCTTCGGATCTCTGGAAGCTTCCGGGTAAAATAAGACTTCAGGAACTTGTTTTGTCCAATTCCGAGAATATTTCCTGTGTATCACTTCTGAAACACAAAAACAGCAGAAAACAGGGAACTGGCACTGTGGCAACTCGTTAATAGGTTAGTTTCGGAAAATGCATAAAAGTGCCACGAAGTGTAACGAAACAATAGGCAAATGGTGTAAAAACAAGCATGGAGCATCAAAAATTATAGATACGTTGGAGACGTATCAAGCATCCCCAAGCTTAACTCCTGCTCGTCCTCGAGTAGGTAAGTGATAACAAAAGAATAATTTTTGAGGTGACATGCACCTACACAATCTTGATCATATATGTAAGCATTGGTGAGCTGGGATCATAAGAACTTAAAACATGGGCATGAAGATATAATCATGACAATAAGAAACTTAGCAACCATGTTGTAAACATGCAAATGAACACAAACAAAAGATCATGAAAATGAAACAATGAAAGTCAAACGTGTGTTCAAATCATAAGGAAAAACATACAAATGGTTTTCAGCTTGTCCTTCAAAGAGAGCAAAACATAAATGCATAGGACACCTTCAAGTTTAAGAGGGCGACTAGATACAAATAATTTAAGAACAAGTGAAACCAACAATATGAATCAATCAATAAACTTTGGGACAATGCATATCACACTAAGAATGACAACTATGCTCTCTTAATGGTGCATAAAGAAAGAAGGTGGTGACTCAACATAAAAGTAAAAGAAAGGCCCTTCGCAGAGGGAAGCAGTGATTGCAAGTTTTATAACCTTCAAAAATTATGGTACTTACCGGCTTTGAGCTCTCATTGCCCCCATCATAAGCATCTTGAATGGTTAAAGTTAATGCGAGAACAATTATGATGCATATGCTTGACAAATCATAAGTTGAAAACCTCGTGCCTCGTGAATACGAGTACCCAAACCTCATGCTACTTTACTTAGAGTCCCAAGCAAGGCTCTTGTCATTGTAAGTATATGCATATCATTGAAAACCGCCAATGGGGTACCTCCGTGCCCGATGACATGGAAAAAGCCCACACCAAAATGACAGGACAAGCAAACAATGAACACCTCGACATCTCTTTTATTTGCCTTTTGTTTAGCTTTTTATTGTGAGATGCGTCGTCGAATGTCCACCATGGGTATGCTACAAATTTCCACCATGAATTATGCATGGCTTAGATTGGCGGCCCGGCGTTTCCCTAACACATATACAAATTCCATGATCCCCACAAGATTCCCAATTCATTTCACACCGCGGGCATCCATAAACAAAATATCACGATATCAACTCAAATAAGAAGTGCAATATTGAAAGCTTGCCCCATGACAGCATGGATGGGCTAGAATCCAACTTACAACTTGCAAGCATAACAACTCAACATAAGAGACCACAATGTCAAATTTTTAAGAACAGGAAAAAGTAAAGTGTGCCTTCCGGTTCGTGAGAGCTTTACTGACCGAAATTCGCATAACACTGGTAAGAGTTTAATTTGAAGAGAGAATAAAAGCAAGTCAAATTTACTTGGAATAGCAAATTGCTAGTAGGTATGTATGGTGGACACTTTGGAAAACTTTGGCTTTTAGGAGTTGGATGCACGAGTAGAGCTCATACTCAGTACAAGGCGAGGGCTAGCAAAAGACTGGAAGCGACCAACTAAGAGAGCAATAATGGCCATAATCATGCAAAGCAACAAAGCGACATTAAAAGAAGCATAAGATGGCATCAAAAGTCAAAAATTAAATGATCATGAAGTCTATTGGCGACTTTGTAAGATTCTAACATGTGTGAGCATGCGCCAAGTCAACCCAAATAAAGCATCAAGGAGAAAACCAAAATAATGCTTCCATACAATAAAAACAACGCATGATTTTTTCAAAGGCTCATTAAGCAATCTCAGTTATTTGAGACAAGTCATGCTACAGCAAAACCACTAAGCATACTATCAAAAAGACATCAAGCATGACATGAAAAAGCCTAAGCCGCAGTCTACACAAGCTCCTTCTTGTACCACTATTTTGCACAAAGCTTTTTCTCTTTTCCAACACCATTTGAAATTTTTAAAGACACCTCTTTTGATGAAAACCAATAAAGATCAGAGGCACAAAATACACCTTGATGAAAAGATATGACAAGGTCTGAACGCAAATCAAGGCAAAAACGAAAACCAAAAGCAGTACCGGAAAAAGAAGAACGCTCGATTTTTAATAAGAGTGAAAACTAGAGCGTTCTTTGCAAATGAAAACGAGTACATCTCCTCCAAAGGAAATTTGTTGGGGTCCAACCATTTATTGCAGCAAACAAACAAACTAAACTAACTAAAACAACTGACGCTCCAAGGAAAACACATAGTGCATGAAGCAATAAAAATATAGTGTTTTGAAAGGTGACCTGATTTTTGCCGATGAAGAAGGGGTGCCTCGGGGGCATCCCCAAGCTTTGATGCTTGTACTTCTTGGATATTTCTTGGGGTGATGCATGGGCATCCCCAAGCTTGAGCTTTTTTCCATTCTTCAACTCATCTCATCATTCTCCAATCCCTACACTTGAAAACTTCCTTCATACAAAACTAAACACAAATCTATTAGCAACATTAGTGCAAGCATAACATATAATCAATCCTCTATTTGCTTCAGGTTTCAACTCAAAACCACCACATATATAGCAAATACTACTGTAGCAACCTCCCCAAAAGTTCCGTGATCAAAAGAACTCAAAAGAAAGCGATAAAGTGGCAAACACAAATATTGGCAGAAATCTGTCAAAACTGAACAGCTGACAAAGGTCGAATTTTTTAGGGATTTTCCGTTGCTCAACTCAAAAAGTGTTCAACTAACAAAAGTTTGGATATAACCTGGGGCATATGCACAAGAAATCGCAGGTCCAAAAGATAAACAGAGAATTTATACGAATTTTTACGGTGCAGCACCGAAAACAGTTTCAATACAGCAACATCCCCAAATCTTTACCTCACTCAAATTAGAGGCTTCTCTTGGCACAAAAACGAAATAAACAAGATAAGGAGCGGTCATTACAGTAGTAATGACTTCCAAGACTCAAATAAAAGAAAAAGTACTGAAAAGAAAACATTGGGTTATCTCCCAAGAGTGCTTTTCTTTAACGCCTTTGAGCTAGGCGCAGAAAATTGCGAATCAAGTAATATCAAGTGATGAAGCGCTAGGATCAGTGCGTGCCTTACGTCTTCCTTTCTTACCTTTGCTCTTGACTCTAGGAAAGACATGGTTATTGCAAGGTGGAGAGATAAATTTTATATTGCCTTTTCCCACATCGATGACGGCGCCCAGGAGCTTCAGGATGGATCTTCCAAGTGTGATTTGTCCTTTTCCTACACATTCAATAATAAGATAATTAGTAGATATCATTCTTCCTAGGACTTTTGTAAAAACTCCTTCAGCTATTCCAAGGGGAAATATAGTGGCATTGTTAGTAAGAGAAATTCCTTCTCCTCCCTCAGAAAGCTTCCAAAGGCTCAAAGATTCATAAACATCCCTTGGCATGAGACAAAATTCAGACATAATATCACAACGAGCATGAAAAGTTTCACCACTAATGGTGATTTTTATCGTAGGATACCAACTCAAAGGTTCAGTATTTGTTGGCACATAATCAAAATGCTGGCGCAAAGTATTGTAGCAAGAATTCAAACTAGCAGTGCGAGTCTCAAGAGTATCAAGTCTATTAAAAATGCACACAAGAGAGGAATCAAAATAGGTTGGCATGCTATAAATTGTAATCAACTTTTTTATAATGTTGAAGGCTTGATCTCCATCGCAATGAAGGAAATCTCCCTCTGCAGTAGCATCCAAAGCATATCTATAACGAAGAGCAAGCCCAAAGTAAAAGCTACTAAGAAGCAAACTCAAAGCCATTTTAGGTTCAATTTTTTCATGCCAATCATAAATTCTAGACCAAGCTTCTTTAAAGCTTTCCTCATCCTTTTGTTTAAAAGTAAAAATCATGTCCTCGGGCGACATAGTAGTAGCAACTGAACTAGACATAATAAACTAAAGTAAAGAAATAGCAACTACCAAGGATTCTAATTTTTTTGGGTTTTTGATATAAAACGATACAGGTAAAATAAATAAAGTAAAGCAAAACAATAACAAAGTAAAGGATGTGTGTGCGAAAAACTCCCCTCGCAGAAGTCTTCTCTTCCTCCCCGGCAATGGCGCCAGAAAAGACTTGCTGGCGTGTAGTTGACGTGGGAGCTTCTTATTCTTTCTTTGGAGGTATTCTTCTTTAGTCCCCGGCAACGGCGCCAGAAAAGAAGCTGCTGCGTCCAAGTTGACGTGGAAGCAGACTATCCTTGTGCGTGGTGGATAACCAGCCCGTTGGGAACCCCAAGAGGAAGGTATGATGAATATAGCAGCTAGTTTTCCCTCAGTTAAGAAACCAAGGTTTATCGATCAGGAGAGGAGAGACAAACGACTGAAGGTGATGCGGAACCTGCACACACACAACCAAGTACTTTGTTGCCAACTTGTGATGAGGTTGTCAATCTCACCGGTTTGCTTGAAACAAAGGTTATGAGCGTATCGAGTGGAAAACAATATAGTATGCGAGTAAAGTAAACAATGCGAGTAAAGTAAACAGTGCGAGTAAAGTAAACAGGTGATAGCAATATGATGTAAATAGGACCGGGGTCCACAGTTCACTAGTGGTGTCTCTCCATAAGATAAATAACACATGCTGGGTAAACAAATTACAGTTGGGCAATTGATAGAATAAAGATAAACGTGATATGTCAAGAAGATCACTATGAGATTTACTCTGGGTATTATAACAAAATACATAGACCGCCATCCAACTGCATCTATGACTAATAATCCACTTGTGGTGAATCAATCCGAGAACTCCACAAGTATTAAGTTGCGAACAACAGATAATTGCATTAAGCAAAGTGTGTAATGTAAACAAAGCATATGCCCTTGAGCATATGAATGTCGTTTTCTCCCTAGTAGCAACAGCACATCTACAACCTTAGAGGTTTCTGTCACTCCCCCAGATTAAATAGAGGCATGAACCCACTATCGAGCATAAATACCCCCTCTTGGAGTCACTAGCAACTACTCGGCCAAGATAGCTACTAACAACGGAGAGCATGCAAGATCATAAACAACATAGAGATAACAAAAGATAAAATTTAGTACAACAACTTAATCATAAACACCAATATTCATCGGATCCCAACAAACCAAACATGTAGAATTACATAACGGTGATCTCAATCATGTAGGGCAGCTCATGAGATCTAAACATGAAGCACATGGTGGAGAAGACAACCATCTAGCTACTGCTATGGACCCATAGTCCAAGGTAGACTACTCACTCATCGCTCCGGAGGCAAGCATGGCGATGAAGAAGACCTCCGGTGGCGATTCCCCTCACCGGCAGGGTGCCGGGAAGAGCTTCTGGACCCTCCCGATCTTCGGGTCGACGGCGGCGGCAGATTGCGATGTGTTCTAGAAAATTGATCGGGTACTTAGGTTTTTTCCGTAGGGGGGTCTTTATAGGCGAAGGGGCGTCGTCAGAGGAGGAGCCAGGTGTAACATCCCATGTTTGTAATTAAGTGCATTTGCATCATTAGCATCATCTAAAATCCACTAAGAAAAATTTGCATTTAAAATTTGAGTGGAAACCCTAAGAATGCTCAACTCTACCTCTATCTTGTAATAGTTTCAAAATGTGTTCAAATGTTTGAAAACCTCGAAACAAAATATAAGGACCTTCTAATATATGTGCTGAAGGCCACTGTATATTTTATATCTTTGAAATCATGTTTGAGTCTTACAATGTTTGCAAACAACCAAAATTGTTTTAAACCAGAAAAAAGAAAATGGAAATTGGTTTCCCTTTTTTTCTCTTTTGGACTATTCTGGCCCGATGGTTCTCTCCCTCCTCCTAACTGTCGCCGCGTGTAGCACCTAACAGGCCAACAGGGCCCAGCCCACCTAGCCCTCCTTGGCTTCTTCCTCAGGCAGGCAGGCAGCTGCCTGGCAGCGCCATGGCCGCCGGATGCCACCGCCTCGCCGTCGATGCGCCAGATGACCGCTGCCGCCCTGCGAGGGGATAAGACCCCCTCCTGCCGCCCTCCTCTCTCCCCTATCCTCTCCTTTCTCTCGCGTGCATGCTCTCTCCCTCCGCTTCTCTTCTGCAGGCGCGCCCGAGGTAGCCGCCATGGCCGCCGCTCTCCACCGCCGTTCCGCGCCACCCCAGGCCCCGCCGCCATGCCCTACCGCTCCGCCTCGCCGCCCTCTTCCTCCCCCTCAACTGAATCGGTCGGAGGTGGCCGGAATCGACGCCGAAGTCGCCGTTTTCCCCGCAGGCAACCGGAGCGCGCCGCCGCCGATTAGCCGTCCTCCGACTACCCACGCCCTTGCCTACCCTGCCAGCGTTCCTAGGGATCCGGAGATTGATGTGAGCAACGATTTCAATATCAAGATCTACAACATCGGAGGACCAATACTTGTCCATCAATGAACAAGTCAAGAAGGAAAACCCTGGATATATCTATTTTAGCTGGTTATCAACAACAAGGTAGAGTTATCCTATCTAATGCATGTTCCATTCTTGTCGCCTAAATACCCTAATCCACTGCTCCTGGCATGACTAGGTTTTGCTTATGTGCGTCGCTAGAGCTTTATATCTGAAATGCTTAGCCATGCTTAGTTGTTTACTCTGGTACATATGGTTAATGAATCAGAGCTGCAAATGAATCTAGTATGACAGGATGACGTGGTGTGATGAGAATTGTGTGTTTAAACATGCTAAAAGGCTTGGATGAGCCGCCACATTGGGATGTGGTTGTTTGACTCATTCTTGTTGCCCTAGGACCCGAGTTCTTGTCTCTTGATCCAAGACTGAGCGTACGACCACACGTGGAGGTATGGGACTCTCGTCGACTGACTAACTTGCTTAGACTTATCCATGAGCTACCTAGTTCGGGCTTTCCATTCGGCATACGCATTGAAAATGTTTTGGAAAGAGATGGAAAAGAGAAGAGGTGCATCATACAGGAATGCAGCCGAGGTTGATTGAGGCGGATTCCTCTGGTAAACCAACCTCGCCGTGCAACAAACGGTTCCGCGTCCGAGAACGGCCGATCTCGCGATGGCGGCTAGAACCTTTTGGTGTGGCTCATGGAATAGGTCGACGTGAGGTAAAGGTTGTAGGCGATCACCACTCCGCCAGCGTCTCACGGGATGACGTCATGTGGCTAATGGAGACGGTCGTCACATGTGGGTAAAGTTGTACACCCCTGCAGGGTTAAATCTTTTCGAAAAGCCGTGTCCACGGTTATGGACGACTTGGAGACAGATGCTTGATCATAGAGAACTTTAACCTTATCGTAAAACTTGAAAAGCAAAGTGTGAATAGGATTGCTTTCCTCTGGGGTTTCGAGGATGTAATCCTAGTGGATAGGTTCAGCTGATGATGTTTCGGTGGATGTCTCAAAGATCAAAGTTATCGCTTTCCTACCCCTTTTCAAATGTTCTGAGTAGTCGAGCTTCTACTCTTACTTGTTTTATGCAAATAAAGATTGCTTTATGCAAACAACTCCACAGAAAGCCTTTCTTAACCAAGTTTAGCTAATAGGATACGTAAGTCTTGCTGAGTACCCTATGTACACACCCCCCCTTTGTTGATATTTTTATTGCAGAGTAAGTTCCACAACAAAGATGAGTTCCGTACGAAGATCGACACCGACGAGTAGCTTGGGGTTCCCAGACAGCAGCTTGGGGCTGCGGAATGGGTTGTCGCTGTTATGCTTCTGGCCTCTTAGGCCATGTTATCCTTGCTATGTCTAATAGCATAACCTTCCTTCCGTTGTTTGATGTAATGTTGGTCAGTGACCTCTGTTTGTAATCCTTCGGATCTTTGCTCAGGTAAGAGCTTTACAATATTACCTTTGAGTCGTAGAGTCACTGTTGTGTACCAACTTTGGTTACCCATCTCGTGCATGATGCGTGTATGGATATCAAGTGCACGAGAGGGGTTTAAGATTCTCGAGCTCTCTGTTATGCAGTCTTGGTTATGATTAGTTTCACGGCGCTTTGAGATGTGTAGAGCCGATGTTTAATTCCGGCCTGCCTGCCGATGGTGTTCCGGCCTGGGACTGGTAACCCCAGTATCACTCGTTGCTAGCGTGACTAATACACATAACATCTCTGTATGGCTTAGATCCCGGGGGTCCCCACAGGCTTTGGTATCAGAGCAGGACTGTCTATAGGAAACCCTTGCTATTGGCCGTTGTTGAGTCTAGTGTTTATGAAAACTATTTGAAAGCTAAAAGTGAATTGCAAAATGTAGGTAAGGTTTCTTTTTATTCCTTATCTCTATCGATCTTAGTCTGAGCTTTCGTATCCTTTCATGTCGATTTGGAAAAAAGTTTTTCTATCTCTTCTAGTCATTCAAAATTTAGGTCCCTCATGGGCATGTCGTTTCTAAACCAGTTGACCTACATAGTATTCTTCATGTTCTCAGCTGAAACAAGAAGATGCAACCAGAAGATTTCTTTCCATCATGATCTCTTTGTTTTGAGAGCTTCACATCATTCTATTCTAGGCTTCAAGGATTTCTTTCACCTTGTATGCCTCTCTATTTGTTTGCGTACTTCAAAAGCTATACCTTGTTCTGGTAGCTACCTCGTGATTACTACCCGTGGCATCCTCGGAGTTGCTCAGTTAGTAGTTACTCCTTTCTTCGTGTTTTACCGTTGGACTTGAACCGAAGGTCCCGGATTGTGCTGGATTCCAGAACATGAAGCTGGCCTTTAACCCAATATCCATTCCGTTGAACCCTTGTGTTAATGATTTACCATTAACTCACAAAGGTTTGCCATTCAAGCTTGTGGTTGTAGTCGTAATTGAATTGCGGCAACAAAGGACTTCCCCTTCCACTAGCTATGGCAGATGTGCTCTCCTGGAACCAAAAAGGATCACGACAAGAGTTCTCTGTGTGAGACTCCCCTCTATATCCGTGACTCTGCCACACCCTCCCTTTCAGCATTAGTTTATACAAGATGTTAACTTGTGCATCCAAATCTAAGGATTCCTTCTAAGTGTGTTCCTTCTTTTAAGCTGCTTTCCGACCCTCGTCTGCCAGTTGGTAGCCAAGTTCTAAATTGCATTGGTGTCCTCTAGTGCATATTACCCTTGTGGTCTTGGTAAGCCATTCTAACCCAAAATGTCAGGAGAAATAAACTCCAGAACCTCGTCCATTTCTAGGACCAGGTCAAAGTGGTGTAATCCGCAGAATATAAGCTCTATGCAGCTTCTGCTTTGTTCCACCTTAGAGTATCACACTCTTTTATACCAAGAGGTTGTGCCAAGTTTTATGGCCTCCTTGATGAAGTGATGCTCTTACACACCTTTGCTCACCCTTTCTCCGAGTTAGCCATGCTTGGAATATTGGGTATGCATATTGTTGTGGCCATTCGAGATTCATAGTAAATCGTATCGCTTTGAAATCCCAAGGTCATTTTTGTTATTCCTAGCATGATTGGTTAACCGATCACCAAGCGAAGTTTGACTATGATGCCAAGTCTGTTAATTCAGGCACACATCTTTGGTCTAAGAGTTAGGTTTGTGCCAAAACTCTCAAGACCACATTCCTTTCCTATTAAAGCAAGGTTCTCTCTTGAACTCAGTGACATACCGGTGGTTTGTGATATTCTGGATGTCTTTCTAGAAGTATTGCCATGCTTTCGCATGACTGTGTTGTCCAGTTCCTGAGTAAGCTGGTTCTCTGAATCACTCTTTTCTCCAAGAATCTATATTGGATACCCTGGACTAGTTGGTTGAGCTTAAACAACAACTTGGAGAGTTGAAAGGCAAAAGCTTTATCTGACTTTGTTCCTTCTTAAGGGATGTCTAGTTTTCTTTGTGTTAAAGCAAGATAGTATCTTTCCATGGATCTACTATCTTCCCATCTTTGATTTGAGATTGGACTATTGTCAAATCAAACTCAGTAGCAAGGACTATTTTGATGGTGTTTCTACTTGTAGTTTTCACTTGAGTACATCATCATTCCCTTCGGTCTGACCAATACTTTTGCCTTGTTCCTACAACATATGAGTCCATCTTCTTGGAGCATCTAAATAAGCTTGTTGTTGAGCCCATCGATGGCATTCTTATTTTCTCCCTGTTGAAGATATTCATATTGGACATTTGGCATTAATGTTGGAAACTTCTGAGAACCATCTATGTGTCATCACGAAGTATGTGTTCTGGATGTTGGAAGTGACTTCTCTCTTTGGTTCACGGGCAATTGTTGAAAGATGTCGCCGTGAATTCAAGAAGAATTTACTTTGTTCCCTCGGGAATCATCTCGAATTGGTCATGCATGTGCGGATTATTCTTGAGATGACAGGTTGTTGCCTTCATCTTCTTGAAAATTCCTATATGCACAACAAACCACTGACTAATTTATTCAAGACCTTCACTATCTTCTTTCACGTTCTCCCAACAAGGACTCGGTTGTGTTTCATTGCAATAAGCTCCTATTAGTGCAATTGTCTTTTGGCAATCACAATCTTGTTTATCTTTTTGGAGCTTGACTTTGTAGCCATATCTTGAGAATCCAACAACCTTACTCTCCGACATTCGTCGAAACTATCTATTCAGACATACTGCAGTATGATTCCATCTAACCAGAGCTGAATCTCAAGGAGCAATGATGGTTAGTGTTCCTCAAGGTTTTTACATAGGTCTCTTTTAAATTTGGCAAGGTTGATGTTGTGGTTGACACAATTAGCAAGAAGGCCTATTGCCATCATCCCTTGATTTCTCAAGAACCACCACTCTCCATGAGGATTTTTGTGTGGCTTATTCAAGAAGTTGCCCCTTATGGTCTCTCTTAATCTTGAAGTCCGACCTTTACTTGCTGACCGATTGAAGGCTTGTAATAAGCTTGGTATTGGTATCTAGAACATTAAGCAGATTTTCTAAATGTTTCTTGATCAACCTTTTAGAATCCTCTATTGTGGAAACCACTCTTTTTGGATCAAATCCACCCCGTGGATGATCTTTCACACTTGCAAGTGTTTAACCCTCCCCTTTGTCTATACTTGACGTTCTAGTCAACTAACACATTGTGTGAATTCGTCAGTCACATGATGGCCCAAGACTTTTAATCGTGTGTGTTCTTCGAGACACGCCTTTCAACGGTGTACCTCTTCATGCTATAAGAACCAATTCCACTCCATGGCTAATCTTTCACACTTTGTTGGCCATTGTTTCACCCTTTCCTTTGAGTTACCCTTCCAAGAGTTTTACTAAAAATGCTTTGTAATAGTTTTTAATAAGGATATAGAAATGTCGTAGAACAAGGTTCTAGACATGCTATATCGACACGAGAAACCATGTTTTAAAAAGGAAAAGCAAACTATATCCGAGCTTTCCCTTCCTACAACTATATCGCACATCCAATGCTTCCCTTTTGATGGTTTGTGAGTACACCTCAAAGGTACTCACGGCTTGGCGTATCAAATTTGAAACTTTCCCAACTCCTCCTCACACTTTTAGGTGTTTCATGTTTGTCAGCTCTAGATATGATTTTGAAACATTCTTTTCATGAGTTGACCATGAGATACTCGATCTTCTCAAAGATCCATATTTCTACAGTTGTTCCCTCTCACCCTCAGTTCAGTTGAGTAAGAATCATGAAGGAAGAAATTGAAGATTCATGATAACGTGGATCAACCTCTTCAAGACAGAAGATTATCATGAGCTTTTGAAGATTGTTGAAGACTGTTGTAACCCCTTCCCTCTTTTCTTACCTAGGAATCTCGGGTCGAGATTCTTGTAAGGTGGGTAGAGGTGTAACATCCCATGTTTGTAATTAAGTGCATTTGCATCATTAGCATCATCTAAAATCCACTAAGAAAAATTTGCATTTAAAATTTGAGTGGAAACCCTAAGAATGCTCAACTCTACCTCTATCTTGTAATAGTTTCAAAATGTGTTCAAATGTTTGAAAACCTCGAAACAAAATATATGGACCTTCTAATATATGTGCTGAAGGCCACTGTATATTTTATATCTTTGAAATCATGTTTGAGTCTTACAATGTTTGCAAACAACCAAAATTGTTTTAAACCAGGAAAAAGAAAATGGAAATTGGTTTCCCTTTTTTTTCTCTTTCGGACTATTCTGGCCCGATGGTTCTCTCCCTCCTCTTAACTGTCGCCGCGTGCATCACCTAACAGGCCAACAGGGCCCAGCCCACCTAGCCCTCCATGGCTTCTTCCTCAGGCAGGCAGGCAGCTGCCTGGCAGCGCCATGGCCGCCGGATGCCACCGCCTCGCCGTCGATGCGCTAGATGACCGCCGCCGCCCTGCGAGGGGATAAGACCCCCTCCTGCCGCCCTCCTCTCTCCCCTATCCTCTCCTCTCTCTCGCGTGCATGCTCTCTCCCTCCGCTTCTCTTCTGCAGGCGCGCCCGAGGTAGCCGCCATGGCCGCCGCTCTCCACCGCCATTCCGTGCCACCCCAGGCCCCGCCGCCATGCCCTACCGCCCCGCCTCGCCGCCCTCTTCCTCCCCCTCGACGGAATCGGTCGGAGGTGGCCGGAATCGACGCCGAAGTCGCCGTTTTCCCCGTAGGCAACCGGAGCTCGCCGCCGCCGATTAGCCGTCCTCCGACTACCCACGCCCCTGCCTACCCTGCCAGCGTTCCTAGGGATCCGGAGATTGATGTGAGCAACGATTTCGATATCAAGATCTACAACATCGGAGGACCAATACTTGTCCATCAATGAACAAGTCAAGAAGGAAAACCCTGGATATATCTATTTTATCTGGTTATCAACAACAAGGTAGAGTTATCCTATCTAATGCATGTTCCATTCTTGTCGCCTAAATACCCTGATCCACTGCTCCTAGCATGACTAGGTTTTGCTTATGTGTGTCGCTAGAGCTTTATATCTGAAATGCTTAGCCATGCTTAGTTGTTTACTCTGGTACATATGGTTAATGAATCAGAGCTGCAAATGAATCTAGTATGACAGGATGACGTGGTGTGATGAGAATTGTGTGTTTAAACATGCTAAAAGGCTTGGATGAGCCGCCACATTGGGATGTGGTTGTTTGACTCATTCTTGTTGCCCTAGGACCCGAGTTCTTGTCTCTTGATCCAAGACTGAGCGTACGACCACACGTGGAGGTATGGGACTCTCATCGACTGACTAACTTGCTTAGACTTATCCATGAGCTACCTAGTTCGGGCTTTCCATTCGGCATACGCATTGAAAATGTTTTGGAAAGAGATGGAAAAGAGAAGAGGTGCATCATACAGGAATGCAGCCGAGGTTGATTGAGGCGGATTCCTCTGGTAAACCAACCTCGCCGTGCAACAAACGGTTCCGCGTCCGAGAACGGCCGATCTCGCGATGGCGGCTAGAACCTTTTGGCGTGATTCATGGAATAGGTCGACGTGAGGTAAAGGTTGTAGGCGATCACCACTCCGCCAGCGTCTCACGGGATGACGTCATGTGGCTAATGGAGACGGTCGTCACGTGTGGGTAAAGTTGAACACCCCTGCAGGGTTAAATCTTTTCGAAAAGCCGTGTCCACGGTTATGGACGACTTGGAGACAGATGCTTGATCATAGAGAACTTTAACCTTATCGTAAAACTTGAAAAGCAAAGTGTGAATAGGATTGCTTTCCTCTGGGGTTTCGAGGATGTAATCCTAGTGGATAGGTTCAGCTGATGATGTTTCGGTGGATGTCTCAAAGATCAAAGTTATCGCTTTCCTACCCCTTTTCAAATGTTCTGAGTAGTCGAGCTTCTACTCTTACTTGTTTTATGCAAATAAAGATTGCTTTATGCAAACAACTCCACAGAAAGCCTTTCTTAACCAAGTTTAGCTAATAGGATACGTAAGTCTTGCTGAGTACCCTATGTACACACCCCCCCTTTGTTGATATTTTTACTGCAGAGTAAGTTCCACAACAAAGATGAGTTCCGTACGAAGATCGACACCGACGAGTAGCTTGGGGTTCCCAGACAGCAGCTTGGGGCTGCGGAATGGGTTGTCGCTGTTATGCTTCTGGCCTCTTAGGCCATGTTATCCTTGCTATGTCTAATAGCATAACCTTCCTTCCGTTGTTTGATGTAATGTTGGTCAGTGACCTCTGTTTGTAATCCTTCGGATCTTTGCTCAGGTAAGAGCTTTACAATATTACCTTTGAGTCGTAGAGTCACTGTTGTGTACCAACTTTGGTTACCCATCTCGTGCATGATGCGTGTATGGATATCAAGTGCACGAGAGGGGTTTAAGATTCTCGAGCTCTCTGTTATGCAGTCTTGGTTATGATTAGTTTCACGGCGCTTTGAGATGTGTAGAGCCGATGTTTAATTCCGGCCTGCCTGCCGATGGTGTTCCGGCCTGGGACTGGTAACCCCAGTATCACTCGTTGCTAGCGTGACTAATACACATAACATCTCTGTATAGCTTAGATCCCGGGGGTCCCCACACCAGGCGCCCTCACGCAGGGCCCGCGCGGCCAGGGGCCTGGCCTCGCCACCCCTACGTGTGGGGCCCTGGTGGCCCACCTCCTACTCCTCTTCGGATCTCTGGAAGCTTCCGGGTAAAATAAGACTTCAGGAACTTGTTTCGTCCAATTCCGAGAATATTTCCTGTGTATCACTTCTGAAACACAAAAATAGCAGAAAACAGGGAACTGGCACTGTGGCAACTCGTTAATAGGTTAGTTCCGGAAAATGCATAAAAGTGCCACGAAGTGTAACGAAACAATAGGCAAATGGTGTAAAAACAAGCATGGAGCATCAAAAATTATAGATACGTTGGAGACGTATCAGCCCCCGAGTTATTTTTCTTATTTGAAGAGATACTAGATTGTAGACAAGGGAGATGGCCCAAAATATCTCGGAAGAGCACTAAATTTACTCACAGGTGCTAACCTCTGACTAATTGCTGACGCTAGCCTAATTCAAAACATAACCACAGATACTTACTTGGAACAGAGCTAAAGCAGTCTCTCACGCCTTGGGGATCTGGCCTGGCCAACGGCTCGATCTGGACTCTGCATGCTGGCAGCGCTCCGCTCGCGGTCGGGACTGAGAAGCAGCCGAAACCCAGCCAGGACGTGGCCCAGGCACGGAGCAGGCCAGGGCGCAGGCCAAGCGCGGAGCGGGCCAAGTGCAGCCGGGACGCGGAGCAGGCTGGGGCGTTGATAAGGCCGAGCCGAGGAGACGCGGACGCCGGTGGCCCAGCTGGGATGCTTGCTGCCTGCACCGCCCGGGGGAGGCCGAAATCGGCCCGACACCTGCTTATGCCGGCTAGAAGAGGCCGGAATTTGCCAATGCTGGCCCACAAACGTGAATATCGGCCAGGAAAAATCATATTCCGGTCGGGGAAGTTATATGCCGGCCCGGGGACTGCCGAAGTTGACCCCGAACCCACGTATGTCAGCCGAGACATAAATATGCTAGCCGGGACATAAATAAGCCGGCTGGGACCCACCAATACCGGCCCAGGAAAGCCGAGTGCCGGCCCAGGAAGAATATGCCGGCCCGGAAATGTTGATGTAGATATGGGACAACCGTATGCCAGCCCGGGCGAGTTGATGTCAGCCCGGGAAGCTGAAGAAGACCTGCAGTGCTCAGAGATGATGCTGATGTAGAGCCCCCGAGCTGACGAAGAAGATCCTGTCCGGATGTACTCCTACCAGCGCCTTCATCAGCCCCACGGTGGGCGCCAAATCTCGTCGTGGTGAACGAGCATATGCCACGGGGTGGCTTAAGTTGGGGCTGACTGTACACTGGCAGATCCAGAGGAGGGAAGGCGCGGTGAAGACCGCGCACAGAACACACTGCTAACACACCGAGCTACCCAGGTTCAGGGCCCTCGTGAGGAGGTAACACCCCTACTCCTGCATGTCTGATCTATATGAGCTACACATGAGAGCTACAATGGTGCTCCTTGAGCTGTATATCTTACCTATCTAAGGCTACACTGGGCAGGAGCTAATCAGCTAGTGCTACTAAAGAAGGAGAGCTCCCATGGAGCAAGAAAGAAGTGAGCCTCGTGTGGAGGCTAGGGTGATCGATCCCCTGGTGCCCCTTATATAGGGTGCCCAGGGGACAAGAGATGCCCCACAATACACTGTACAGGTACACTATTGTTGAGTTGACTACTAGGGTCTTGTCACCACTATAGCCTGCATCATCATAGTACTATCCTTGGTACTATGGCTGGTGTCATGGTCATGGGCTTGTCCCATCGCTATCTATCGTTGGCGTCCTTGGCTTCGTCTTCTAGCGTGTGTCTTCTGGATCTCCATGTCATCAGTCTTATCCTCCTCCTAAGGATAAGGCTGACTAGAAGGGGCAGAGTATGCTAGTCTGAGCCAAGGGGTGTCCCAAGACCAGCATATAACGATGGAGGATGTGCCAGTCTAAGCCAAAAGGGCGTCCCAAGACTGGCACGAGACGCTGGAGTCAATGCCGGATGAAGAATATGTCCCGAAGGAGGTAAATCCTAGCCCAGAAGGGGCTAAGTCGGCCTGGGGAGGCTGTCCCAGCCCAGCCCGGCCGAAATACTATGCAGAAGCCAGCCCAGTCGGCATAAGGAATCCCGGCCTGGGCTAGGAATACCGGCCTGGGAAAGTCGGCCTGGAGGAAGTGCCGGTCTGGCCCGGAGATCTCGGCCTTGTAGGCTTCAGCCTGGAGGAGGTAGAGCGGCCCAGTCGAGTGATGGATTTCCGGCCCAGCCGGGTGCTGGAGCTTTGGCCCAGCCGGGGAAAGATCTGCTAGCCCAGGCGGGGAAGGGAGCGGCCGGCCCAGCCGAGGAAGGAGGCACCGGCCCAGCCGAGGCGTGATCTACTGGCCCGCCCGGGATGAGGCTGCTATGTCGGCCCTGACCTGGCTATTCCGGCCCAGCTTGCCTTATTCCGGCCTGAGCTGCTGAGTTCGGCCCAAGGAGACATATTCCGGCCTGGGCCTCTCTATGCCGGCCCGGGAAGGTATATTCTGGCCTGGGCTTGCTCTTTAACCGCTTTTTAATATCATGCACATATAAATCACTCGTATGACATATATAAGTCATATAGACAAGGGTACTTTGGTATACCCGAGGTTATATCCCCAATAGAATGTGACTCCTATCTTGTTGAGATTATCGAGTCAGCTTGCGAGCAGCTGAAATGTGAATTTTTTGCAGACCCTCTCGAATTTCCTGCTGCTTCTCTTGGCTTTGTATTTTGATGAATTTGCGTCTTCCAGGTACTTGCTTACATCCCACTAATGAGGACCATTGGGTTTTCGAGCGAATCGCAGCTCTAGAAAGGGTGTCGAGGGATACGAATTCTTTATGGGCTGACCCGCGGCGTCGCAGTGCTATTGTTTGATACGTCTCAAATGTATCTATAATTTTTGATGCTCCATGCTTGTTTATACACCATTTGCTTCGTGTTTTGTTACACTTCGTGGCATTTTTATGCATTTTCTGGAACTAACCTATTAACGAGATGCCACAACGTTAGTTCCCAGTTTTCTGCTATTTTTGTGTTTCAGAAAAGCTACACAGGAAATATTCTCTCAATTGGAAGAAACAAAAGCCGAACCTCCTATTTTTACTGAAGCTTCACGAAGACCGAAGATGAGATAGAGGGGGGCCAGGGGCCTGGCTCACCATAGGGTGGCGCGGCCTAGCCCTTGGCCGCGCCACCATATGGTGAGGCCAGGTGGCCCACCTTCTGATGCTGCCCTTTCGCTTATAAGTTCCCCTCAACGGGAAAAACCTGAGGGACAGATCTCTTTTCCACGAAACATACTACAAGCCACCACCGTCACCGTCGCGAGATCGAGAGGATCCAGGAGCTCTTCTCGGCACCCTGCCGGAGAGGGGAATCCCTACCGGAGGCCTTCTACACCACCATGGTCACCTTCGGAGTGATGTGTGAGTAGTCTACCTTGGACTACAGGTCCATAGCAGTAGCTAGATGGTTGTCTCCTCCACCATGTGCTTCATGTTTAGTTCTGCTGAGCTGCCCTACAAGATCAAGATCATCTTTATGTAATTATACATGTTGTGTTTGTTGGGATCCAATGAGTATTGGTACTATGTTAAGTTGATGTGCTGAATTATATATCTTTATGTTATCTCTATATTGTTTATGATCTTGCATGCTTTCCGTTGCTAGTAGCTATCTTGGTCGAGTAGATGCTAGTGACTCCAAGAGGGAGTATTTATGCTCGATAGTTGGGTTCATGCCTCTAGTAATCTGGGAGAGTGACAGAAACCTCTAAGGTTGTAGATGTGTTGTTGCCACTAGGGAGAAAACAACATTCTTGTGTCCAAGGACATTTGCTTTGTTTACATTAAGAACTTTGCTTAATGCAATTATCTGTTGTTCGCAACTTAATACTCAAGGAGTTCTTGGATGACTCCCCGTGAGTGGATGGCGGTCTATGTATTTTGTCGTAATGCCCAAAGTGAATCTCATAGTGATCCTCATGACATATGTATATTATCTTTATTCTATCAATTGCCCAACTATAATTTGTTTACCCAGCATGAGTTATTTATCTTATGGAGAGACACCACTAGTGAACTGTGGACCCCCGGTCCAATTTCCTTTACATTGCTATACCATTTTACTTTTACTCGCACCATTTACTTTCTTGCATACTATTATCCTTTTACCACTCGATACGCTCAATCCTTTGTTTACAACAAACCGGTGAGATTGACAACCTCATCCTAAGCTGGGAGCAAAGTTCTTGGTTGTGTTGTGTGGAGGTTTCACGTTGTTGCTAGGTGAAGACGCACCAGCAATATTCCTAGCGCCATTGTCTGGAGTGTCACGAAGCTAGCAAGCATCACCTTCTGAAGTTTGGCTTTCTCCTACTGGTTCGATAAACCTTGGTTTCACAACTGAGGGAAGACTTGCTGCTATGCTCATCATACCTTCCTCTTGGGGTTCCCAATGAGCTGTACTTACAAGCCATCAACAATTTTTCCGGCGCCGCTGCTGGGGAGGAAGAAGACTTCTGCAAGGGGAGTCTCTCACGCACAATCTTTTACTTTGTTTTTGTTTTGCTTTATTTTATTTTACTTGCATCGTTTTATCAAAAATACAAAAAAATTAGCTTCCTTTATAGTTGTTACTTCAGTACTTTTAGTTCATTATGTTGTTCCCTAAGTATGTTTTGGAGAACCTCTCAGTAGGTAGTGGTTCTATCATTGGGAAAGGTAACATTGAGGAGTTCTTTAATCATATTAGTATGCATAAAGATGTTGAGGATAGATCTTTGGCTGAGCTCGCTCCTAGTTATGAAGTTGCTGCTGCTTATTTAGTTCGCATGTTGGAGGCTAGGTTTGTTAACCTTAATCCTTTTATGCAACAAATGTTTCTTAAGCTTCATGATATCAAAGACTCCGAAAAGAAAGATTTTATTTTGGAGACTTTGCGTAGAGAATTTAGAGATGTTGTTATTGAAGCTAGGAAAGTTTTTGAGCATTTTAATATGCTTGGCTCACCTGTTAATGTTGTTGGTACAACCAAAGAACATATCAAAGTACCAATTCCTTGCAAACTCTTAGGATTGCATGAAGCTTTGGAAAAGAATTTCGATTGGATTTGTCCTGAAAACCCTTCTGATGAAAATAGTGAACCAAAGAGTGTTCACAAGGGATCTTCGAAAACTCATTTGGACACAATTCAATTCATTGTTGAAAAGACTTCTGCAATTGATCTTAATGCCTCATTTGATAATACTTGATTTGCACTTTCTGCGCCTAGCTCAAAGGCATTAAAGAAAAGCACTCTTGGGAGATAACCCAATGTTTTATTTTCAGTAATTTTTATTTAATTTGAGTCCTGGAAGTTATTACTACTGTAATAACCGCTCCTTATCCTTTTTATTTCGTTGTTGTGCCAAGAAGAACCTCTAATTTGAGGGAGGTAAGATTTGGGGAAGTTGCTGTCCTGAAATAGATTTCTGCGCTGCACCGTAAAAATTCGTGAAAATTCTAAGAACATCTTTTTGATCTGCGATTTCTTGTGCATATGACCCAGGTTATATCCAAACTTTCATTAGTTTTGCACTTTTCGATTTAAGCAACAGAAGGTTCTCTAAAAAATCGACCTTTGTCAGCTGTTCTGTTTTGACAGATTTCTATCACTATTTGTGTTTACCTCTCGATCGCTTTCTTTTTGAGTTCTTTTGATCATGGAACTTTTGGGGAAGTTGCTACAGTAGTATATGCTTTATATGTGGTGTTTTTGAGTTGAAACCTGAACCAAAAAGGGTTGATTCACTATTATGTTTATGCTAACGTTGCTAATAGAATTGTGTGAAGTTTTGTATGAAGGAAGTTTTCAAGTATTGGGATTGGAGAATGATGAGATGAGATAAAGTATAGACAAAAGCTCAAGCTTGGGGATGCCCATGTCACCCCAAGAAATATTCAAGAGGTACAAGCGTTAAAGCTTGGGGATGCCCCCGAGGCACCCCTTCTTCATCGGCAAAAATTAGGTCACCTTTCAACACACTATATTTTTATTGCTTCATGCACTATGCGTTTTTCTTGGAGCGTCTTTACTTTTTTCCTTCAGTTTTCTTTTTTTTGTTTTCTGCAATAAATGGTTGGACCCAACAAATTTCTTTTGGAGGATATGTACTTGTTTTTCATTTGCCAAGAACACTCTAGTTTTCACTCTTATCGTTCAACGAGTGTTCTCTTTTTCTAGAACTGCGTTTAGCTTTCAGTTTTCGCCTTGATTTTTGTTCAGATCTTGTTTTATCTTTGCATCAAGGTTTATTTGGACCTGTGGTCTATGTTGGTATTCATCAAAAGAGTTGTTTCAAAAAGGTTTGAATGGTGCTGGAAAAGAGAAAAAGTTTCATGCAAAAAGTGGTACAAAGAAAGAGCTTGTTTAGACTGCGGCTTAGAATTTTTCATGCCATGCTTGATGTCGTTTTGATAGTATGCTTAGTGATTTTTGTTGTATATGACTTGTCTCAAATGACTGAGATTGCTTAATGAGCCTTTAAAAAAATCATGCGTTGTTTTTATTATATGGAAGCATTTATTTGGTTTTCTCCATGATGCTTTTTTTGGGTTAACTTGGCGCATGCTTACAACATGTTTGACTCTAACAAGTCGCCAATAGCCTCTATGATCATTTGGTTTTTGACTTATGATGCCATTTTATGCTTCTTTTAATGATGTTTTGTCGCTATGCATGATTATGGCCATTATTGCTCTCTTAGTTGGTCGCTCCCAGTCTTTTGCTAGCCCTCATATTGTACAGAGTATAAGCTCTACTCGTGCATCCAACTCCCAAAAACCAAGTTATTCCAATGTGTCCACTATAAATTCCTATGCATGGTATTTGTAAGCCATTCCAAGTAAATTTTCATATGCTACCTTTCAAAAAAAAACTTCAAAATACTTCTCGTTTTGTGACACTGTTTTCAGCTTATGGGGACGTAGTGGTTGGATTTTCTATCTTCTATATTGTTTTATTCCAAAAATAAAAAAAGAGGAAAAAAGAAAAGATAAAAAAGGCACTCCTCCATGGTATGTGAATGTTGGCGGGCACCCGATGGAATCGGCTAGCCATAGTTTGTGAAAGGAAAAAGGTGGGGAGGAGTGCCAAACTTTATAAAAGAGCACCAAAGTGCCAATCTCTCTCTCAAAAACTTGCTTCATTTTTGTATGGAATATAGTAAGAACCCCATTGCTAGTCATTGACAAAGACAACCACCTCTCAAAAACCAATTTTTATCTCTCTGTTTACAAATGAAAAGCTCTAGCACATGTTTAATCACTGCTTCCCTCTGCGAAGGGATCTTTCTTTTACTTTTATGTTGAGTCTCCAACTTCTATCTTTATGCACCGTCTAAGAGAGTATAGTTGCCATTGTGAGTTTAATGTGCATAGTCCCAAAGTTCATCATTGATTGACTCATGATTATGGTTTCACTTGTTCTTAAATTATTTGTATCTAGTCGCCCTCTTAAACTTGAAGGTGTCCTATGCATTTATGTTTTGCTATTCTATAAAGGACAAGCTGAAAACCATTTGATATGTTGTTCCATATGATTTGAACACACATTTGACTTTCATTGTTTCATTATTCATGATCTTTCGTTTGTGTTTCTTTTCATGTTATAACATGGTTGATAAGTTTTTATTGTCAAGATTATGTCTCTTATGCCCATGTTTTAAGTTCTTTGATCCCAGCACTAAATGCTTTACATAGATGATCAAGATTGTGATGGTGCATGTCACATCAAATATTATTCTTTTGTTATCACTTACCTACTCAAGGATGAGCAAAAGTTAAGCTTGGGGATGCTTGATACGTCTCAAACGTATCTATAATTTTTGATGTTCCATGCTTGTTTATACACCATTTGCTTTGTGTTTTGTTACAATTCGTGGCGTTTTTATGCATTTTATGGAACTAACCTATTAATGAGATGCCACAGTGCCAGTTCCCTCTTTTCTGCTATTTTTGTATTTTAGAAAAGCTACACAGGAAATATTCTCGGAATTGGACGAAACAAAAGCCGAACCTCCTATTTTTATCGAAGCTTCACGAAGACCGAAGATGAGATGGAGGGGGGCCAGGGGCCAGGCTCACCATAGGGTGGCGCGGCCCAGCCCCTGGCCGTGCCACCATATGGTGAGGCCAGGTGGCCCACCTTCTGTAACTGCCCTTTCGCCTATATGTTCCCCTCGATGGCAAAAACCTAAGGAACAGATCTCTTTTCCACAAAACATACTGCAAGCCGCCGCCGTCGCCGTCGCGAGATCCGGAGGATCTAGGAGCTCTTCCCGGCACCCTACCGGAGGCCTTCTACACCACCATGGTCGCCTCCGGAGTGATGTGTGAGTAGTCTACCTTGGACTACGGGTCCATAGCAGTAGCTAGATGGTTGTCTCCTCCACCATGTGCTTCATGTTTAGATCTTGTGAGCTGCCCTACATGATCAAGATCATCTTTATGTAATCATACATGTCGTATTTGTTGGGATCCGACGAGTATTGGTACTATGTTAAGTTGATGTGCTGAATTATATATCTTTATGTTATCTCTATGTTGTTTATGATCTTGCATGCTTTCCGTTGCTAGTAGCTATCTTGGGCGAGTAGATGCTAGTGACTCCAAGAGGGAGTATTTATGCTCGATAGTTGGGTTCATGCCTCTAGTAATCTGGGGGAGTGACAGAAACCTCTAAGATTTTAGATGTGCTATTGCCACTAGGGAGAAAACAACATTATTGTGTCCAAGGACATTTGCTTTGTTTACATTACGCACTTTGCTTAATGCAATTATCTGTTGTTCGCAACTTAATACTCAAGGGGTTCTCGGATGACTCCCCGCGAGTGGATTTTTAGTCATAGATGAAGTTGGATGGCGGTCTATATATTTTGTCGTAATGCCCAGAGTGAATCTCATAGTGATCCTCATGACATATGTACGTTATCTTTATTCTATCAATTGCCCAACTGTAATTTGTTTACCCAGCATGTGTCATTTATCTTATGGAGAGACACCACTAGTGAACTGTGGACCCTGGTCCAATTTCCTTTACATTGTTATACCGTTTTACTTTCACTCGCACCGTTTACTTTCTTGCATACTATTATCCTTTTATCACTCGATACGCTCAATCCTTTGTTTACAGCAAACCGGTGAGATTGACAACCTCATCATAAGTTGGGAGCAAAGTTCTTGGTTGTGTTGTGTGCAGGTTTCACGTTGCTGCTAGGTGAAGACGTACCAGCAATATTCCTGGCGCCATTGTCTGGAGTGTCACAAAGCTAGCAAGCATCACCTTCTGAAGTTTGGCTTTCTCCTACTTGTTCGATAAACCTTGGTTTCACAACTGAGGGAAGACTTGCTGTTGTGCTCATCATACCTTCCTCTTGGGGTTCCCAATGAGCTGTACTTACAAGCCATCATTGTTCTTCTACAGGATCACGCTCAATACATAGGGGAAGCTGTCGATGGTTGTCAAAGATCGTTGACAAGCATGTACTCCATTATGCTTCCTCACAATCCTCTGCCAGAAAGTTTTAAGTAGCTACTTGACGCTTTTAGATCTAGTCAACGAATTCATCGTTTGATAGAACTCAACTTAGTAGCTGGTGCTAACTTTTCTCTTGGATGGATACGCAAGTGGCATCCAAGGCTGAACTATAGTTCCATGTCTCTAAGTTTTCCTCCAGGGCGCGTGAAGCTGCAAGTCCATATGGATGCCACGCTTCAACCGGCGAGGAGAATCATTGGTACATTGCTTCAAGAGGATGCTAGTTTTTTCTGTGAGCATCACTATTTGAACCCTCTTATGGTAGATGACTCAGATCAACCCATGTTGTAATGCTCTATTGTATATACATTTTTGTGTATGAAATGCGAGAGTTTTTGTTTTCTGTGGCTGTTTGTCAGAAATTTTTGTTCTCAAGGCGTTTTATGTTTAGTGCGTTTGCCACAATTCCATTTGGGATTTGTTTCGCTAAGACTTGTAAACTCGAAAAAGAGGCACTTTGTCTTTATTATGCTTGAATGTAGGATACATGGGGTGTCCCAAGAGACCTGGCTAGTGACCTGTGTTCTGGGTCTAGAGGGCATTGCCCTAGGATAACTCGTGGCTTTACACTACAAGAAATGTGTTGACTAGTGACCCTCTAATTTCGTCACTAGATCATCATAATGGTTTATCTATGTCGATTTTATAACGAAAAAATGATCGTCAAAAATGGGGCGTCGTTGATGATCGAACATGATGAATTCACTGAGATCGTCATAACCGTCTATGACGATATTGAACCGTCATAATGGTTACGACGATTCAGTATCGTCATGGGCAATTTGAGGAGGCTACATCAGCAATCCAACGTGGCATACACGTGGCGGGAGGCCACATCAGCAATCCGATGTGGAATACAGGTGGCATACACGTGGCAGACATGTAAATCGAAATCAGCCCAGTCCATTTCAGTGATCTATATGGGCCAAGCCCAATAAGTCTAGCCTTTTTTGCCTGGGCCTTAGCCTTCTTTTTGTCAATATCTCTATTGGAAGTATAGCTTTTTTACATCCTTTTTCTATTTTCTAGTCACTTTTTTACTGGGCTCATCCCACCTGTCAGTTCTTAATTTTTGTCTCGTCAGTTCATATTTTCATACTGGTCCCACTGGTCAGGTCTTATTTTCCAATAATTTGACAACAATTAAATACCAGATAAGAAACAATGAATAGATAAAATTATTTTTACAAGCATAACAAAATTTCCACAGGCACATATATACAATATATACAAGGCTGGAACTGATTCTAGGCAAATATGTAAATCCACGCATGACCATATCCTACAGCATACAATATCCATCAATAGTACTCCAATAGTACAAAATGCAATATCACAGAACCCAAAGCATATGCTTCTAGGCGACCAGACTTGGTGTCCCAATCTCCAGGCATTGATGTGGTTGCAGCGCTATGAGCTCGACATTGAGAATGCGGTGGCATGGCTAGAACTAATGCGCTCCAGCACACAGGCAAGCATCATGGCTCCATCAGGTCTGCGAGAAAAAACAAGCAAGGTAACGATCAGCAAGCATCAAGGATGCTGCAGGTCGGGTCAAACCAAGTAAAAAAGGACCAATTAAACATTACCAGGACATAATTAAACCATGAATCATATGGACACACACATGCTGTTACTTTGGACAGATAATTAAAACCAATCCCACACTTGTGTCCCAGTTTTTAGTAATTTTCAATAGTTCAAACAGTAGGCATATATTTAACACAGTTCAAACAGTAACGAATTTACATAAATTAATTTATAGACATGTGTTGTATTCAGATTTCAATTAGAACTGTGTGGCCATAAATCTGGGACATAAGCCTAGATAGCCAACTATCTTCTAACAAAGGTATAATATAAACATATCAACTGTAGCTTGACATTTTGGGTATGCTATGAATCTGTGCTAATCAGAAGATAAGAGTGACGGTGGTACAAGGCACAGGAAAAATGGTACAGCTAAGCAAACTGGTTTGATAACTAGGCAAAGAATCGGGTATAATTACTGTAAACAATTAGTAGAAATAAAGCAATTCGTGCAGAGACTGAGGGTACATATATGGCAGAGCAAGATATACCTTGGAGCAAGATATACCTTGTTGTAGCAGCAGATCATCTGCTTCACACCAAGGGTGAAAGCAAGGAGAGCATGCTCACAGGTCTGGCCATCCTTGGAGATACCAGCCTCAAAACCACCAGTGGTGGAGTTAATGATAAGCATAGCACAATCACCCTGGGAGGTACCAGTGATCATGTTCTTGATGAAGTCACAATGTCTCAGAGCATCAATGACAGTGCAGGAGTATATCAATGGTGATACCTCTCTCACGCTCAGCCTTGAGCTTGTCAAGCACCCGCGCATACTCTAGAGATAAGAGGGTGGAGAAAAGAGTTTAGTTAGTTCAATATAAATAGAACAAAGGTTTGATAATTAGAACATATAGTAATAAAATTCTTAACACAATCGACTTCATGTATAAAGCTCACAGCATGTTGACATGAGAGATAGCTTAATGTATTACCAAGTTTTAACAATAAATAAAGCTAAGCATACTACAAACTAAGCATACATACTTAAAGCTATGCATCCTACAAGCTAAGCTATGCACTGGTAAGCAAACATGAATATTGCTTACTTGCATCTTCTATTAAAAGATAATTTTTTAACACTGGTAATTCAACCCACTTATTCTTTCCAGCCACTGCAAGCATATTTATAAAACACAAGAATTAAAATGGTTCACATTTCTATTAAGTGGATGGCTAGTTATAGGTTGTGTGGAATATTGGGGATAATGTGCTAATCCTAACCAAAAAAATACAACAGGACTAAGAACCACCTGTGTGACACACACTTATGATTCATGAAACCACATAAGTATAAGCATGAATCAAGACTAATCAGATTACTTGAACAAACTATCCAGTGGATTACCCTTTACTAGCACAAACCACATAAGCATGAATCAGATTCACAACATCCTAACTATATAACGAACCAACAATTTAACTAAACAATAATAATAGTGAAGCTACCATTCAGCAAACAGTAATAAGAGTTGAATCTGCCTATTTTTCCTCTTGGGAGCACTGAATACATCCATTTTACTTCCTATAGAGTTACCAAATATAGCACCTGCGTATTCAGACTTTACAAATGTACCCTGACATAAGACTGCTACAGAGCATAAACCTGAATGTACCATTACAGATAGCCCTACTGTTCAAACAAGCAAAGCTTTTTTTTCTTCACATGAGTGGTTAAATTGAATTAAAAAACATTTCAATAGTTGAAATACTACTTGTGCTGTGATGTGCGAATAGGTACCTTGGCGCCTAGCAGGAATCAATAATGCAGCGCTTGTGACCAAGCAGCAGCCAGCAGGTCACTAGGGTGGTGCAAGATCGTGGGGTCATGGTGGCTGGCTGTCAGAAATAGGTCTGCAAGAAGAACAAAGCGAGGCACTTACCAGTAAGCATCAAGGATTTGCACCTGCGACAATGAGTCCATGCATTAGAAATGCCAGTAGATTAGACATCCACTAATCGATGATGTGCAAAGAAAAACATCGGATATGTGCAACAAATAATTTGTGAAATACTATTTAACTACATGCACATCTTAGGGAAGTAGAGAGTAAACCTATATAGAGTTACAGCAAAGGACTGAAGTAAGCCAGCATGATCAGCAATAGACATATATTATTTTAGGAAACACAAATTTGCATAGTCTATTTTAGGCAATACTGCAGCAAAGTATTGAGCAACAGACATGAGAACAGCAAACTAAATAAAAATATGTGATTCACTTGATTAGCTGCTAAATTTCTTCACCCTACTGGTTTCACTCACACCAGATGTACAAATCCATCAAAAGATAATGGTAAGCCCACAAAATGTGAATTTCTTGAGCAGTAAATCCTTTTTGGGGGAAATAAACTAATCGTACAGTAAATCATAGTTGACGGACCTAACTTGGGCATAAGGTTCAATCCTTTTTGGGGAAATAAAGTAATCTCACTACTCCATGACGATAGCTTTAGGCACTAATAACATTAAGTTAGAAATCAATCCAACTGTGGCCAGATCTCCATTTCACGTAGCCAAATTCAGCGGAGTAAAAGAGGAGGACTGCGAGATCTGACGGAAAAGCTCATCGATCTAAGCCAGTCTAAGAAGGATCGCACGAGCGCAACATGGAAAGCAGAGGTCTTTTTTACCTCGGATCTCGACGGCGGCAGGCGCCCGGGGACGGCGCGTTCGGCTCGAGGCAGGGTGCGTCGGATGAGGGCGGCGAACGGAGGCGGCGAGGCGGAGGGAGCTCGCCGGACGGTGGCTCCTGTGCTGCCGAAGCAGTGTTGACGAACTTGGGCGTAGTTCTTGAGGTCCACCGGGGGAGGAACGGACCTGTGCTGCGCTGCTCCTCCATGTGGATGCCGAGGTCGGAAACGCCAGATTAGCGCGCGGATCGACCTCTGAGGACCAATGTCAGGGACGAACACCACGCGTGACAGCCTATACGAGCGCTCGCTCGCATCCGGGGCTTGGCATGTGTGAGATGCTATGGCTGCATGATGGCGGCGTGGGTGGAGAGGGTGAGACTGCGGCGACGGCGTGGGTGGAGATCGGATCTGCTAGGATTAGGGTTTGCTAGATCGGGGAGCCGCGAGGGGAATGGAGACTGCAGAGTGAGGGGCGGCGGGGTGGTAGGTAGGGTTCAAGGCGGATCGGCAGCGGATCCATTTTGGTTCATTAGATCGGAATACGTGGACGGTTCAAATGGATCCTATGGGGTGATCCGTGGGGAGAGTTGTCCTGCCATCTGATTGGCTGCAAGAGTTTGTGCTTGTTTGTTTTTGTTTTAAACACCTTTTCCAATTACTTTTAGAAAGAAAATAGATTAGAAAACCTTAAATTATAACATACTTGTAGTATGGAACTATTTCTAAAAAAATTACAAGATTCTATCCCGATCTAGGAGCGGTCACGCCCACCGTTTTGGTCGCATTTTGAAATGTGCATAACAAATTCAAAAAAAATACAAAAAATACAAAACCTTCATGTTGTGTCATGTTATGTGACCTAGTTTATAGGAAAAATAAAAAACTTGGAATATTGGAAACATTTTGAAAAAGTGTTCACAAAAAAGAGCTACCTTATACAAAGTTTCATGGCTTTCAAGCGAGATGAGCTAGTTGTGGCCATAATCATGGCATAGTTTGTTCAAATAACCCCATATTGTGCACATGTGTGGATCTTGGTATGGCAAACAAAGTTGCTTTGGGGAGTATTAATTTTCTTTGCACAAAAAAGTCATTTTTCATTTTCTTAATGCTAAAAATGGGTTATTTTGTGAAGCATCTACCAAAAATAAGTTTCAAAAATGGACCAATAAAATTTAAAATGATATTGTACCATATTTTATGTAGAATTAACCATTTGTTTGCATGGAAAAAGTTTTCTGGACACCCCTCAAGAAATTGACAAAATTTTGCCGATTCAGCTAGAAGCGGGTCAAATTTGAACTACAGGTGCTTCATTGTTTGCTCAAGTTTTTTTCAAAAAATCATTTTTAGGTACACCATTATCTATTTTATCAGAGATCCATCAAGAGTTTTGCAAGATTCTATCCCGACCTAGGAGCGGTCATGCCCGCCGTTTTGGTCGCATTTTGAAATGTGCATAACAAATTCAAAAAAATCAAAAAAATACAAAACCTTCACGTTGTGTCATTTTATGTGACCTAGTTTCTAGAAAAAATAACAAACTTGGAATATTGGAAACATTCTGAAAAAGTGTTCACAAAAAAGAGCTACCTTATACAAAGTTTCATGGCTTTCAAGCGAGATGAGCTAGTTGTGGCCATAATTATGGCATAGTTTGTTCAAATAACCCCATATTGTGCACATGTGTGGATCATGGCATGGCAAACAAACTTGCTTTGGGGAGTATTAATTTTCTTTGCACAAAAAAGTCATTTTTCATTTTCTTAATGCTAAAAATGGGTTATTTTGTGAAGCATCTACCAAAAATAAGTTTCAAAAATGGACCAATAAAATTTAAAATGATAGTGTACCATATTTTATGCAGAATTAACCATTTGTTTGCATGGAAAAAGTTTTCTGGACACCCCTCAAGAAATTTACAAAATTTTGCCGATTCAGTTGGAAGCGGGTCAAATTTGAACTACAGGTGCTTCATTGTTTGCTCAAGTTTTTTTCAAAAAATCATTTTTAGGTACACCATTATCTATTTTATCAGAGATCCATCAAGATTTTTGCAATATTCTATCCCGACCTAGGAGCGGTCATGCCCGCCGTTTTGGTTGCATTTTGAAATGTGCATAACAAATTCAAAACAAATCAAAAAAATACAAAACCTTCACGTTGTGTCATGTTATGTGACCTAGTTTCTAGGAAAAATAACAAACTTGGAATATTGGAAACATTTTGAAAAAGTGTTCGCAAAAAAGGGCTACCTTATACAAAGTTTCATGGCTTTCAAGCGAGATGAGCTAGTTGTGGCCATAATCATGGCATAGTTTGTTCAAATAACCCCATATTGTGCACATGTGTGTATATTGGTATGGCAAACAAAGTTGCTTTGGGGAGTATTAATTTTCTTTGCACAAAAAAGTCATTTTTCATTTTCTTAATGCTAAAAATGGGTTATTTTGTGAAGCATCTACCAAAAATAAGTTTCAAAAATGGACCAATAAAATTTTAAATGATATTGTACCATATTTTATGCAGAATTAACCATTTGTTTGCATGGAAAATGTTTTCTGGACACCCCTCAAGAAATTGACAAAATTTTGCTGATTCAATTGGAAGCGGGTCAAATTTGAACTACAGGTGCTTCATTGTTTGCTCAAGTTTTTTTCAAAAAATCATTTTTAGGTACACCATTTTCTATTTTATCAGAGATCCATCAAGAGTTTTGCAAGATTCTATCCCGACCTAGGGATGGTCATGCCCGCTGTTTTAGCCATATTTTGAATACACTAGAATGGCATTCTAGTAAATAAATTTTGTTTTGTGGAGAAAAAGATTTAATGTTATTATATGTATGATAAACATAATTTACAATGTTTGTGTGAATTTATTTGGCCTTGTCTTAAATCTTATTCAAATCTTTTGTGCTTAAATTTTAAAAGAATTGCAAAAGACAAAAAAGGAAAAAAAAACAACACCAAGTGCTGTCCATATCGGCCCAAGTACTATTCAATGGGCTGAGGCCCAACTTACCGCGAATGATAGATTAAAAGAGAAATAACATGTGTTGTTATCACAAGTGTGAGCGTGGCCTGGTGGTTATGTGATGCACGCTCGGGGCGGGAGGTTGTGGGTTTGACCCCCGCCTGACGCATATATTTTGCCACATATATTGGTCGGCCTGGTGGTGGGTCCCGTGTGTCAGCCTGTCAGGTGGGGGTGCTGAGTGGTTCCCGTGTGTCATGGGGGCGGACCGTGGGGCCTAGATGTCAATGAGCTAGACGTGAAATCTGAGTGTATGACATGTGGGTCCCGGTCGGTCTGGTGGGTGGGCCCCATGGTGTCAGGTGGGGGCGGTGGGTGGGACCCCATTGTCGGGTGGGGACGGCGGGTGGGACCCATGTGTTAGGTAGGGATGGTGGGGGCCCAGATGTCAATCAGCTAGACACAAAATCTGAGTATATGACATGTGGGTCCTAGACTTACATGTCTAGTGCAGCCATATATAAGCTAAATTGACATGTGGATATTACACATAGGCGTAAATAGACACATAGACGACACGTTGGTAAAACCGCTGAGGTGGCAATCCAATCATTTCAAATATATTTTAAATTAGCGATTATGACGATCTATTTTCGTCATAAGCGCCTCCAGATAAGGTCTGAAACTGCATGTGATAGGTTATGACGATTTTGTGCCCATTGGGTTATGACGTTTCTGGTTTAAATCGTTGTAATTTTAGAGTTGGTGGCCTCTCCAATTAGCCCATGACGATCTGGTATAAAATCTTCACTACTTTATGACACTTTTCTCTAGGGTCATGATGAAAAGGTCACTAGTCAACACATTTCTTGTAGTGTTAATAGCCTTATTTTTCTACTCTACTCTTGTACACTTGCTATCTATGTTGCCGAGGTCTTTCCCTCTTCTCCTGTAGCTTCCTTTGGGTCTGATGGCTTTACCCACAGTTTCTTTGCTTCTGGCTCCGCTAGATGTCCTTCGAGTTGTTTTATGACGCCTGTAGTCGTGCTTGTTTTCTTGTCCTTGAGCTCTCTGTAGTTGGCTATCATGCCAAAATTTTGCGCCATTTTATGGAATTCTTTGTCGCATAGATCTGATAGTTCGAAGCTTCTCTTTACTGTGATAATTCCGTTTGGTCCTGGCATCTTGAGTACCAGGTACGTATAGTGAGGTACTGCCATGAATCGCGAAAATGTGGTTCGCCCGAGGATTGCGTGATATTGAGATGGCTAGTCCATGACTTCGAAGTCGAGCTTTTCTCTTCTGTAGTTTTGGTGATTAACGAAGCAAACATTTAGTGCTCTTCGACCCAATGGATAGTTACAACTCCCTGGTACGATCCCGTGGAAAGAAAAATCTGTTGGCTTCAGAAACTCCAATAATATGTGCATTGCCTGGAGTGTCTTTGCGTATATTAGATTTATTCCGCTCCTGGCATCCATGAATACTCTATCAATGTTGTATGTCCCAATTTGAGCTTTGAGTACCAAAGGCGTGTTTCCCGGCCGAGGTACTGTTATAGGGTAATCATCCCTGCTGAATTCTATGGGTTGTTTTGACCAGTGTAAATATTCCGTGGTTGCTGGAGGTGAAGTTACTGCTAGGTTTACTTGTCGAGTTATACTCTTTTCCTCCTTGTTCGACTTTGGGACTGGTTGTATCATTGCTGTGATGTGCCATTTGGATGGGATATATCCTCCATCATTGTTGTGTCCTTGGCTTAACTGGTTTTGACCTTGTGAAGCTCCATTGTTTGGCTGTTGAGTCGTTGTAGGTGCGTTGTTTGTGTTCCCTTCATATCCTTGCCTCTTTGCTTCAGCTTGTTTGATTGTCGCCTCCTGAAGTTTCAAGAATGTTTTGCAACCTTTAATTGTGTGTCTGGACACCCTTTTCCTATCCACGAACGCGGAGTGTATATGGCACGGTCCGTTTAGCATATCATCTGGTGATGGATTGTATTCTCGAGGTTCCCTTGACAGAAACCTTTTGCTATTGCTAAAGTCTTCTCTTCCATAGCTGCGGTATCCTGAGTTTCTGCGATCATCCCCTTGATAATTATTTTCTTTGTATCCCGTGGCTACTTGACTATGAGAACCATAGTTGTCATAATTGCGGGATCTTCTCCTTTGGCCACTATATCTGTTTCCCCTGTCGTCTTCTGGTGATCGCGTTCGCTTGTTGTTACACATGTCTTCGCCATCTGCAAATCTGTTTGCTATATCCATTAGATCTCATACTGTCTTTGGTTTGATCATGCCCATCTCTTCGACTAGGTCTCCTCGTTGCAACCCGAGCGTGAAGGCATCAATTGCTCTCTCGTCTGAAACTTCGACTGCGGAATTCTTGATAATGCTCCACCTTTGAATATAAGACCATAGTGTCTCATTATGTTGCTGCACGCAGGCTTTGACTTCTTCTATCGATGCTGGCCGCTTGTATGTTGACTTGAAATTACTCATAAATTGCTTTATGAGTTCCTCCTAGCTTCTGATTATTCCTCTTTCTAATTTGCTCAACCATGACCTGGCTGCACCGGTGAGGTGTAATTGCAAACTTTGCATTGCTGTTTCCTTTGTTCCTCCTAGTATTTTTTCCGCCTACAAGTAATCTGAGAGCCATGACTGCAGCTCCTGGGATCCATCATACTTTTGCTGGTCATGGGGCAGTTTGAAACCCTTGGGTACTGGTGTGGTGTGAACTCTATGAGTAAAGCACGATGCCCCCATCTCTTTTTCGTCATCTTCATAGTCATATGCTTTGGTAGGAGTCCTGGACCATCGGGTTCCTCCATGTTTCAGGCTTTTATGGCGTCTTGGCGATGGTGATCTACATCGTCGACTACCACTCCGGTGCCGAGGACTGTTGTGACGGCGTGGTAACCTCGGTTTATGCATTCCTTTATTGCGATGTGCCTCCTCCTCTTTTGCTATTAATTTGTTGCCTACCATCCTTAATCCTTGCAGTGCTGCTCGGTGCATATGTTCCCTTGGGTCTCCTGGACTTGGCCGTGTCATGTACAGATATGTTTGTGCTGCCACAAGTGCTGCTTCTGGTGTCTTTCGTATGATATTGCCTTGCTCGTCGACCGATAGGAAGGAGGAGTCGAGGTTTTTGGAGAGGCTTCGCCTTTTTGAGTATTCAAGGTTTTCAACCCTTGATCCATACCGATGATGCCTTCTGCTGTTCGTGTACGATGCGTCGCTGCGTGCTTTATGAAGAGATGTGCTTGCTGCAATGGCTGAATCTTTTCTTTTTTGTATTTTGCTTCTTTCTCTTGCTAGCTACTTTGATTGCTGTCTTAGGGCATAATGATACCCTAAAAGCATATTTTTGCTTACATCTGTTGGTATGGGCATGCCATGTTCTATGGCTGTTTTGATTATCTTCCACTCCTCGGCTGATAGTCGAACTTTTTCCCTGCTCGCCAGAGAATCTACAGTTTCTCCTTCTGCTAAGTGATTTGCTCCTTTGTTTACGTTTGCTGGGTTGAGTACTGGATTGTTGTTTTCGTCGAATTCTTCTGAGTTGTCTCCTACTATTGTGAGTACTTGATACCGGTTGTCGAACTTGCTGTTGAAGCTTGAGAGGATTGTTTCGTCATCCTCATGAAGGTCTAGTGTAACATCCCAAAATTTCAAAATTATGTTTTATGCATATCATTCATCATCATCATCATCATATCATTGCATTTGAATTCCTAAGTTAAAGAAAGAAATCAAATTTTCATTTCCAAATTTGCTTATTTAGCCCTATGGCAATTGGTGTAAAGACTTTTCAAAACCAAATTGGTGTCTATATGGATAGGGGATAATTTTACAAAAAGTTAGATATTTGTTTGAGTTAATTTAGAGCTCTAAATCAAAAGTTACAAAAGAAATCAGAAAAAAAAGAAAAAGAGAAAAAAAAGAAGAACCGGCCTAACTGGGCCGACCGGCCTAAGAAGCCCAGCCGGCCAACCCATTCAGCTCCCACCTCTCTCTCTATATTTTTTTTCCTTTCTCTCATTTATTCATGGGCTGAAATTTTCAAGCCCATCTAGCAACCGACCGGTCCTCTTCTTCCTCGGGTTCACATATGTGAGCTCAACTTACAGCAAACTTTCATTAACTTCTCCCTCTTCAATTTTCCCATTGATTGAGCGACCGTTTTGTTTCGATTTCAACATGAAACTTATTGGAAATTCAATGGAATAACCGTCCAGGGAATTAACTCCCAATTTTATGGTCTTAATCGCCCAAACCAAACTGGCGCCCCGAACGCCACTCGTTGGCATGCCTCTCCGATCTCCCTGCTCGGTGGACTATAAAAGGAACCAAGGAGAGCATCGTGCGCCTCTTGTTCTCCTCTTCCACTCCTCTTCAGAAAGTTTTCTGAAATAAGCTCTCTATAGCCCGTGCCATTGACGTCCTTTTTCAGATCTTACCGAGTTCATCGCGGTGGTACGTTGTCTCTGAAGCTTTTTTAACTTAATTTCTTTTAACAGTGGACTATCCTAATCCTCGCCTACCTCCAGGACATCGTTGTGCATCTTCACGTTGTCGTTGGCCGGGTCGCCCGATGCTGTTGCCGCTCCATCTGCTCGCTGCGACCACTAGGAGTCTTACCGGTGCTCGAAACGGAGGCCATCATCCTCGCCTCGTCCATATCTACGCCGTCTACTACCCCATCATCATCGGAGACAAGCACTACATCGATGACTTGAGCCGTAGATATCATGAACTGTTTTCCGGCGATCTTCTGGCGAGTTACTCCGGTGAGTTTCCCCATTCCTTGCTCTGAACCGTTGGATCGAGATCATAGGGTTGTTGTTAGATCACTTAACGAAGAGGTACCATCCAGTAAGATTCCGCCACTTGTCATATTTGTCTCTATTCTCGGATTTTAGGACAGAAAAACGTAGAAACTTGCAAAAATCATATCTTTAGTTCCGTTTATCGAAAATTAGCAAATAATATACCCCTGGTTTCACAAAAACCTGTAGAATGCAATGAACCAATAAAATTACACTTTTGCATCATGTTTATTCACAGTTTTAGTAGAAACTCAAATAGAGTATTTTGGCTATAGAATTAGTTCTACAAATTTTTTTGAGTGATTCTTTTTGGTATTGGTAGCAAATGGAACCCTCTGTACAGTAGTACTAGGAACGATAATACTAGTTTCTATAAACTTATTTTTAGTATTTATTTAGTGTTAAGGCCTTCTCTAGTATTAGAAAATGTTTTGAATTATTTAAACAAGACTAAAAATTGTTCATGGCATCATGCATGTAGTTTACAACCAGAAAACATGCTAAGTGTATTTGCATATTTAACCCATATATTGCATTCATGTCTTCTTCTTATGTGTATGCTTTGTTGCCTTGTGCTTATGGTTGTGAAACTCGCTTGTAGATTGTGCTGAGTGCAACGAGTGCCTTTGTGACGAGTGCACCAACCCCTTTCCTCACCAAGGTAAGTGTCACCATATTCCTTGTCCTCCTAAAGTTTTGTTACTTGTAGCTTTTCTAGTGGAAGATGCATGTGTAGGTGATTTTTATGAGTTTGTGTCTTTAGTTTGCTAGATTTTATTGTAAGTCTTTTGTCTAGCTTTTGTCTAGCCTTTGCATCTCCTAGTAGAATTGCTGCTGCTATAGGACTTTGTCTTACACTTGTTGTGGGGAGGGTTTATCACATGTTTTGGCTAAGTGTTGAAAATCAAGTTTTTGGAAAACTAAGAAAACAACTAAGTTAATGAACCACCTGGGTGGATGTGGCTTTGAATGGTTTATGTTGAGTGGTTCCCTGGGGTCATGTCGTCGAACCTCTGAACCACCAGGTGTATCTCACTTGTGGACGACCACCCAGGAGCAAAGAGATTGGTGACGTTCAAGTCATGAAGCTTCCAGTGCAACCACAAGACATATGGGCTCTGTCTTGACCAACTAAGCTGCAAGAACTCAAGCCAGACGGACAGAGGGTGGTAGATGTTGATAGGATGGAACGCGTCCGGTTTGGTCTAAGGGAATGCTTCTGAAAGGTCTCATCTTAGTTTTCACTTGGCCATTTGAGGCAAAATGAGCCTCATGGCAAAATGGGTTAACTAAGTCTTGTGGGAAAAGTGCACAACCTCTGCAGAGTGTTTAAAACTAAGTACTTAGCCATGTCCCCGGTTACAGACAATTCTGAGTGACATGATATTGAAGCTGTTCAAGAATCTCCTCATCCCAATTTATTAAGTTAAAACTTGATGGGAAAACTTGGGTAGAAAAGAGTTCCTCTTAAAACTAAAATTTTGCTAAGGAAAACTTGAGTTTTACAAAAGATAGGATTGAAGCTTGCTTTTGCAAAGTCAAACTCCACCTGGCCAAATAGCATATAAGTGTAGGTGTCATTGAGTCCACCAAAGTGACATCTTGACAATACTTTCAAAGTATTGACCCTCTGTGGCTGCAACATATCATGTTGCAGGTTACTACTATGAAGATTGAAGATTGCTGCGCCTTGGTCACGAGTCTTCGTCCAACACATCTGCCTGTGAAGCTATGAAGAAAGAAGACTTGTAGTTTATTTACTTAGTCATTTCTCTCGAGTTGTAATAAGTTGTGGCATTGTGCCACTTGAGTTGTAAAAGAACTATTTTATTTGTGGATCAAGCGTTGTAATAAAGACCTTTGTATTCTTGATATTTCATCTTGTACTATGTGTGCTAGCAGTTGATCCGGGACTAGCACAAATAAACCACAGGTACGCTACAGATGGTATGAGAGCAAAGTGTTGCCCTTAGGTTTGTGACCCTAGGATTGGATGGAAACCCTTAGGAAAATCTTAGGAGTTGTTTTGTTTTCCCTTTGTTACTAACACTTAACAATAGTTTTGATCTCTCCAAGTTAGAAGTCTTTTTCTTCTTTTGTCAGCACTTTTGTTAAGTTTTCTCTTTTTGCTCACTAACTTGTCATGTTCCAACGTAAAGATGTCAACCATCCACATCACCAAGCCCGACAGCTTCAAGGACTTCAGCTTCGGAAAGCGCCTCATCGACATCGTCACTGCCTTGTCCCTGCCTACCCCGTTCATCAATGGGAGCAAGATGACCAAGTTTCACAAGATGGGCATCTGGGTCATCCACATCACACAGCCAGGGCACGAGACAGAGCCGATGACTGAAAAGATCAAGTTCAAGACCTTCCACACCGACAAAAAGGTGGGCGCCCATCTCCTCATGCAAGAACTGATAGCATGCCTCTGCGGACGTCACTTCTCCGAGCTCCAGAACCACTACTCCCACCTCTACGGCCGACGTGATGAGGAGGGCCTGGCCATCGTGCTACCTGACGATGAACAAGACCCCATGCGCATCCACCTCACCGAGTTAGAGTATCTCATCAGGGACGTCGACATTGAGAGGTACAATGAGTTGTTTAACAACGATGAGTTACGCGCCCAGCTTGCCAAGAAGGACAAACAACACCTGGAGCAGGAACAGAGGATCAAGGAGATGGAGGAAAATTCGAGACCCAAGAGAAGTAGCAGAAGAGCCAAGAGAAGAGGATTCAAGCCAAGAACAAAGAAGTTAGAGAGCTGAAGCAGAAGTTAGAGTGCAACAACTTTGAGCTTGAAGTGGACCACGATCTGATTGAGAAGCTACGCGCCGACAAGAGGGAGCTTCAAGAGAAGGTCGACACCCTAACTAAAGAATTGCAGGACTACAAGAGGCTACTCAAGGAGAATGGCTTCGATGTTGAGGAGGAGGAAGTCGCCATGGAAGAGTAGAGTAGTTAGAAAGATTACCCCACTTTATCCTTGAGTTTACGTTTATGCCCGTGACCGCTTGTGGTATGGCATTAGACATTGTATCCCTTAAGATTTAAACGTTTGCGTACTTTTCAACTATTTGTGAGTTGTTTATTGCATGCTTGGTTTAAAAGTTTCCACCTATGCTTGTGAGTGCTTATGTATGTGTTCTTTTAAGGATTGTTTATATGCATGTGTTATGGGCAGGAAATTTATTTTTTTAGACTCTATCTCTAAGTCTAACCCCACCTATTCTTAAACCCAATAGGTGCCTCCTCGTTGCGCTCCTGAGGAACAGATGCAGCAGATGATGGAAGCCCAGGCTCAACTCATGCAAGTCATGGCTCAGTTTCTTGCCAATGTTCAGAACAACAACAACAATAATAACAACCCACCACCACCACCACCCCCTCAGGTCGACATGCTTGCAAGGTTCTTAAGGCTTCGCCCTGCCAAGTTCTCATGTGCTGCTGAACCATTAGAGGCCATGGATTGGCTTCGTTCTGTTAACAAGGACTTAGTGACAACTGGTTGCACTGATGCTGAGAAGGTCAGGTCTGTAGCTCATCTGTTGGAAGGACCAGCAGCAAGCTGGTGGGATACTTACCAGATCACTCACCCCAATGAAGGAGTGACTTGGAATTCATTCCAGGAAGGGTTCCGGGCTGCACACATTTCGTCTGGTGTGATTGGCCTGAAGAAGAAAGAGTTTCGTGATCTCAGGCAGAAGTACCACAGCGTGTCTGAATATATCGATGAATTCACCAATCTGTCCCGCTATGCACCAGATGATGTTGACACCGATGCAAAGAGGAAGGAGAAGTTCCTAGAGGGCCTCAACGATGAACTGTCAATCCCTCTGTCTGTTGCTTACACTCCTACCTTTCAGTCCTTGCTGGATCAAGCTATAACTCTTGAGAGCAAGGTGACACAATCTGAAAATAGGAAGAGAAAGCATCATGCCAGCAAGTACCAAGAGCCTGTGCATAAGAGAAGCTTCCATAGTGGTAGTGGGAGTTCTGGTTACCAAAAGAATGGAGGAAACCACCACAACAATAATGGTGGAAATGGGCACCAGCATCACAGGGGAAATGGCTACCACCATAATGGCCACAGGAGTCACAACAATCATAATTCCTCAAGGACAAATGACCATAACAACAGCAACAGCAATGGCAGAAACAACAATGTCCCCGAGAAGAGGGATATTAGTCAGGTGGAATGCTATAAGTATCACAAGACTAGGTATTATGCAAATGATTGCCCACAGAAGAAAGAAGAAGGAAACAAGACCAATCCATTCTAGAAGGGGCATGTTAATCACATCAATGTGGAGGAGATTTATAATGAGCCTGACACCGTCTATGGTATGTTCCTGCTCAATAAGTTTTCAACGCTTGTTCTTTTCGACACTGGTTCATCTCATTCATTCATTTCAAGAGCATTTGTGGTTAAGAACAAAATACCTACTGAAACAATAGGTTGTCCGATAAGGGTAAGTTCTCCAGGGGAGAGTTGATAGTAAATGCCGGTTGTAGAGACCTAGTCCTAGAAATTGGAAAACACAAGTTTCTGGCTAACCTCATTATCCTAGACTCACAAGGACTGGATCTCATCCTAGGCATGGATTGGATGACCGCTTTTGAGGGAGTCATAGATTGTGCAAACAAAACCATCACTCTTACAACCCCTGAAAAGAAATGCATTCATTTCAAATCAACCTTCGAGCTAAAAGGGTCTAAGGTTAATTCTCTTAAGGGGGTTAGCATGGATGAAGTGCCAGTTATGAAGGAGTACCCCGATGTGTTTCCAGAAGAGTTACCGGGACTGCCACCAGACAAATATGTTGAGTTTATCATAGACTTGCTGCCTGGAACAGGACCCATAGCAAAGAGGCCATATAAGATGGATATAGAGGAACTAAAGGAGTTAAAGAAACAGCTCAAGGAACAGCTGGACAAAGGTTTTATCTAACAAAGTTCATCATCATGGGCAGCCCCTGTTTTGTTTGTGGAGAAGAAAGACTCTAGCAAGAGATTGGTTGTGGACTACTATTCACTGAACGAAGTGACAATCAAGAACAAATACCCTTTGCCCAACATCAATGACCTGTTCGACCAGCTGAAAGGAGCAAAAGTATTCTCCAAGATTGATCTCCGATCAGGATATTTCCAACTGAAGATCCGAGAACAAGACATACCCAAGACAGCCTTTACCACCAGATATGGTCTATATGAGTATACTGTCATGTCTTTTGGACTAACAAATGCACCAGCATACTTCATGACCATGATGAACAAGGTATTCATGGAATACTTAGATAAATTCAGAGTGGTGTTCATTGATGACATCCTGATTTACTCCAAGGATGATAAAGAACATAAGCAGCACTTACGCTTAATCATGGAAAAGCTCAGGGAGCATAAGCTGTATGCAAAATTCAGCAACTGTGAGTTTTGGCTGAACAAAGTGGGATTTCTTGCACACATAGTTTCCGCGGAAGGAGTCGCGGTGGATCCAAGCAAGGTAGCATCCATTACCGAATGGGAGTCACCCAAAAATGCGGGAGATATCCGGAGTTTCTTAGGTCTCGCAGGATATTATCGGAGTTTCATTGAAAACTTCTCCAAGATCGCAAAGCCAATGACTGAACTATTGAAGAAAGACAAGAAATTTGAATGAACCGACTCATGTGAAGCTAGTTTCCAAGAGCTGAAAAAATGACTAGTAAGTGCGCCAGTTCTATGCCTGCCAGATATACAGAAGGATTTCCAAGTTTACTGCGACGCTTCTCGTCAAGGACTTGGTAGTGTTCTAATGCGGAATGGAAAAGTGGTGAGTTATGCCTCGCGCCATCTCAAACATCACGAGAGAAATTACCCCACACATGACTTGGAGCTAGCATCTATTGTTCATGCTCTAAAAGTGTGGAGGCACTATTTGATAGGAAAGCATTGTGATGTGTTCACCGATCACACGAGCTTGAAGTATATATTCACCCAGAAGAAACTGAACATGAGACAAAGAAGATGGTTGGAACTCATAAAATATTATGATATGAGCCTATAATACCATCCGGGAAAGGCTAATGTTGTAGCTGACGCCTCGAGCCGTAAGAGCTACGTAAATGGGCTTATAGCAGGAGAGTTGCCTGAACAATTGTGTGAATAGTTCAAAGAGCTCGGGTTGGAAATTGTGCCAGAAGGGTTTTTGGCATCACTTGAAGTTCAACCTACACTGATGGACAAGATCAAGGAAGCTCAGAAAATAGACAAGGAGATAGGAGAAATAAAGAGTAAAATGCTGGAAGGAAAGGCGAAAAGATTTCGCGAAGATGAGCAAGGAATTGTATGGTTTGAGAAGCGTGTTTGCGTACCGCAGGACCATGAACTCAGAAAGTTGATTCTGCAAGAAGCATATGATTCACCCTATTTCATTCATCCTGGAAACACACAAGATGTATATGGACTTGAAGGGTAGATTCTGGTGGAGCAATATGAAGAGGGATGTCGCTGAGTACATTGCCCTATGTGACGTGTGTAATAGAGTCAAAGCAGAGCATCAGAAGCCAGCTGGTTTGTTGCAATCGTTGCCTATACTAGAATGGAAATGGGATAATGTTGGCATGGATTTCATAACAGGATTACCAAGGACCAAGTCTGGATATGACTCCATTTGGGTTGTAGTTGACCGATTAACTAAAGTGGCTCACTTCATTCCTGTGAAGACCACTTATACCAGTGTCAGACTAGCCAAGATATACATGAACCAGATAGTATGCTTACATGGAGTACCTAAGAGCATTGTGTCTGATAGAGGCACTCAATTCACATCTCATTTTTGGCGCCAACTCCATGAATCCTTGGGCACCATACTAGAGTTCAGCACAGCATTTCATCCTCAGACTGATGGACAAACAAAAAGGGTGAATCAAATTCTAGAAGACAAGTTGAGAGCTTGTGCTTTGGACTATGGGTCTAGCTGGGATGATAACTTGCCATATGCAGAGTTTTCTTACAACAATAGCCATCAAGCTAGCATTGAGATGGCACCATTTGAAGCTGTATATGGAAGAAAGTGCACTACACCATTGCTTTGGAGTGGTGTTGGAGAACGAAGTCTTTTCGGGCCAGACATAATAAAAGATGCCGAGGAAAAGGTTCATTTGATTAGGGATAGACTCAAGATAGCTCAGTCCAGACAAAAGAGCTACGCTGACTCAAAGCATAGAGAGGTGACCTACGAGGTAGGAGATAGAGCATATCTTAGGGTATCGCCACTTCATGGAGTGAAAAGATTTGGAGTCAAAGGAAAGCTAGCACCTCGCTTTGTAGGGCCATTCAAAGTTTTGGCTCACAAAGGGGAAGTTGCATATGAGCTTGAACTGCCAGAATCCTTGTCTGCAGTACACAATGTGTTTCATGTGAGTCAATTGAAGAAATGTCATCCAGAGATGGCAGATACCCCACTAAGAGACACAATACCATTGGAAGAGGTTCATTTAGAAAGTGATCTCACGTATGAGGAGAAGCCCATCAAAATCTTGGAGACATCAAAAAGAGTTACTCATACCAAGATGATCAAGTTTTGCAAGGTTCAGTGGAGTCACCATACTGAAGAAGAAACAACTTGGGAACGAGAAGATGAACTTCGAGAAGACCATCCTCACCTATTTGCTAGCCAACCCGAATCTCGAGGGCGAGATTCATCTTAAGGGGGTTAGATTTGTAACATCCCAAAATTTCAAAATTATGTTTTATGCATATCATTCATCATCATAATAATATCATTGCATTTGAATTTCTAAGTTAAAGAAAGAAATCACATTTTCATTTCCAAATTTACTTATTTAGCCCTATGGCAATTGGTGTAAAGACTTTTCAAAACCAAATTTATTTTGAGAAAAATCATCCCCATGTGTCTATATGGATAGGGGATAATTTTACAAAAATTTAGAGATTTGTTTGAGTTAATTTAGAGCTCTAAATCAAAAGTTACAAAAGAAATCAGAAAAAAAGAAAAAGAGAAAGCAAAAAAAAAAAGAACCGGCCTAACTGAGCCGACCAGCCTAAGAAGCCCAGCCGGCCAGCCCATTCAGCTCCCACCTCTCTCTCTATATTTTTTTTTCCTTTCTCTCATTTATTCATGGGCTAAAATTTTCAAGCCCATCTAGCAACCGACCGGTCGTCTCCTTCCTCGGATTTACGTACATGAGCTCAACATACAGCAAACTTCCAGTAACTTCTCCCTCTTCAATTTTCCTATTGATTGAGCGACTGTTTCGTTTCGATTTCAACACGAAACTTATTGGAAATTCAATGGAGTAACCGTTCAGGGAATTAACTCCTAATTTTATGGTCTTAATCGCCCAAACCAAACCGGCGCCCCGACGCCACTCGTTGGCATGCCTCTCCGATCTCCTTTCTTGGTGGACTATAAAAGGAACCAAGGAGAACACCGTGCGCCTCTTGTTCTCCTCTTCCACTCCTCTTCAGAAAGTTTTCTGAAATAGGCTCTCTATAGCCCGTGCCATTGACGTCCCTTTTCAGATCTTACCGAGTTCATCGCGGTGGTACGTCGTCTCCGAAGCTTTTTAACTTAATTCCTTTTAACAGTGGACTATCCTAATCCTCGCCTACCTCCAGGACATCGTTGTGCGTCTTCATGTCGTCGTTGGCCGCACCGCCTGACGCCGTTGCCGCTCCATCTGCTCGCTACGACCACTAGGAGTCTTACCGGTGCTCGAAACGGTGTCCATCATCCTCGCCTCGTCCTTATCTACGCCGTTTACTACCCCATCATCATCGGAGACAAGCACTACATCGACGACTTGAGCCGTAGACATCGTGAACTGTTTTCCGGCGATCTTCCGGCGAGTTACTCCAGTGAGTTTCCCCATTCCTTGCTCTGAACCGTTGGATCGAGATCATAGGGTTGTTGTTAGATCACTTAACGAAGGGGTACCAGCCAGTAAGATTCCGCCACTTGTCATATATGTCTCTATTCTCGGATTTTAGGATAGAAAAATGTAGAAACTTGCAAAAATCATATTTTAGTTTCATTTATCTATAATTAGCAAATAATATACCCCTGGTTTAACAAAAATGAGTAGAATGCAATGAACCAATAAAATTACACTTTTGCATCATGTTTATTCACAGTTTTAGTAGAAACTCAAATAGAGTATTTTGGCTATAGAATTAGTTCTACAAAATATTTTTGAGTGATTCTTGTTGAAATAAATTGCCTAGCCCTTTCCATCAGTTCAGACTTTTAGTTCAACTGGCTAGTGCATGCAATTCAATATGGTATCAGAGCAGGAGGTCCTAGGATCAAATCCTGACCAATGCAAAAATTAAAAAAAAAATATTGCGGCTCCCCAAAACACGTCACAATCGGCCAAAGGGCAAAGACGTAGGGTGAGTGTTGAAATAAATTGCCTAGCCCTTTCCATCAGTTCGGACTTTTGGTTCAACTGGCTAGTGCATGCAATTCAATATGGTATCAGAGCAGGAGGTCCTAGGATCAAATCCTGACCAACGCAAAAATTTAAAAGAAATATATTGCGGCTCCCCAAAACACGTCACAATAGGCCAAAGGGCAAATACGTAGGGTGAGTGTTGAAATAAATTGCCTATCCCTTTCCACCAGTTTGGACTTTTGGTTCAACTGGCTAGTGCATGCAATTCAATATGGTATCAGAGCAGGAGGTCCTAGGATTAAATCCTGACCAACGCAAAATTTAAAAAGAAATATATTGCGGCTCCCCAAAACACGTCACAATAGGCCAAAGGGCAAAGACGTAGGGTGAGTGTTGAAATAAATTGCCTAGCTCTTTCCATCAGTTTGGACTTTTGGTTTAACTGGCTAGTGCATGCAATTGAATAATTCTTTTTGCTATTGGTAGCAAATGGAACCCTCTGTACAGTAGTACTAGGAACGAAAATACTAGTTTCTATAAACTTATTTTTAGTATTTATTTAGTGTTAAGGCCTTCTCTAGTATTAGAAAATGTTTTGAATTATTTAAACAATACTAAAAATTGTTCATGGCATCATGCATGTAGTTTACAACCAGAAAACATGCTAAGTGTATTTGCATATTTAACCCACATATTGCATTCATGTCTTCTTCTTATGTGTATGCTTTGTTGCCTTGTGCTTATGGTTGTGAAACTCGCTTGTAGATTGTGCTGAGTGCAACGAGTGCCTTTGTGACGAGTGCACCAACCCCTCTCCTCACCATGGCAAGTGTCACCATATTCCTTCTCCTACTAAAAGTTTTGTCACTTGTAGCTTTTCTAGTGGAAGATTCATGTGTAGTTGATTTTTATGAGTTTGTGTCTTTAGTTTGCTAGATTTTATTGTAAGTCTTTTGTCTAGCTTTTGTCTAGCCTTTGCATCTCCTAGTAGAATTGCTGCTGCTATAGGAATTTGTCTTACACTTGTTGTGGGAAGGGTTTATCACATGTTTTGGCTAAGTGTTGAAAATCAAATTTTGGAAAACTAAGAAAACAACTAAGTTAATGAACCACCTGGGTGGATGTGGCTTTGAATGGTTTATGTTGAGTGGTTCCCTGGGGTCATGTCGTCGAACCTCTGAACCTCCAGGTGTATCTCACTTGTGGACGGCCACCCAGGAGCAAAGAGATTGGAGACGTTCAAGTCATGAAGCTTCCAGTGCAACCACAAGACATATGGGCTCTGTCTTGACCAACTAAGCTGCAAGAACTCAAGCCAGTCGGACAGAGGGTGGTAGATGTTGATAGGATGGAACGCGTCGTGTTTGGTCTGAGGGAATGCTTTTGAAAGGTCTCATCTTAGTTTTCACTTGGCCATTTGAGGCAAAATGAGCCTCATGGCAAAATGGGTTAACTAAGTCTTGTGGGAAAAGTGCACAACCTCTGCAGAGTATTTAGAACTAAGTACTTAGCCGTGTCCCCGGTTACGGACAATTCTGAGTGACATGATATTGAAGCTGTTCGAGAATCTCCTCATCCCAATTTCTTAAGTTAAAACTTGATGGGAAAACTTGGGTAGAAAAGAGTTCCTCTTAAAACTAAAATTTTGCTAAGGAAAACTTGAGTTTTACAAAAGATAGGATTGAAGCTTGCTTTTGCAAAGTCAAACTCCACCTGGCCAAATAGCATATAAGTGTAGGTGCCATTGAGTCCACCAAAGTGACATCTTGCCAATATTTTCAAAGTATTGACCCTCTGTGGCTGCAACATATCATGTTGCAGGTTACTACTATGAAGATTGAAGATTGCTGCGCCTTGGTCACGAGTCTTTGTCTAACACATCTGCCTATGGAGCTATGAAGAAAGAAGACTTGTAGTTTATTTACTTAGTCATTTCTCTCAAGTTGTAATAAGTTGTGGCATTGTGCCACTTGAGTTGTAAAAGAACTATTTTATTTATGGATCAAGTATTGTAATAAAGACCTTTGTATTCTTGATATTTCATCTTGTACTGTGTGCGCTAGCAGTTGATCCGGGACTAGCACAAATAAAGCATAGGTACGCTACATCTAGTCCTGTCTTCCAGGTGTCCGTTGATTTGTCTGAAGCATCGTCATGGCAGATCATGAGGTCTTCGAGTTGATCCCCTAAGTCGAGATTCTCCATGGTTTTGTCAAGTTCTATGATTTTTTCTTTGACAATTTCTGTTGTTGCAAAGCTGACCGGCGAGTTTGCCTCGCTGGAAGAGCCCACCGATGATTCAGATATTGCAATTGTCTTGGCTTCACTTTCCGACAGATCCGGTTTCACTGAATCTGAATGGCAAATCGAACCTAAAGATCCGACGCGAGAGTTTAGACTTCCGATCGTCAGGTGCATATCTTGATCTAGGCTCTCGAATATTGGAGTGAAGTTTGGTGGATGAGGCTGAAAATCGATGGTTCCAAATGATATCTGGTTTCCATCGACTTCTGGACTACTGTTGGCTAAGAGCGAAAAATCCATCAAATTCATGATTCCAACGCCCAGCGTCCCTATGGTCGATGCCAATTGATGAGGGTTAACTCAACAAATGTCCAAGATGAAGGACTTAGGATCGGGGAAACAGGGCGTCGGATGAACTCAAAGGTAAAGATCAATCAAACAAGGCATGTATTGAGAATAAATGTGGTGGTCAACTTGGCTTACCCTCAATCTGTCCCTGACCGGCCTCTCCTGGCCCCTATATATAGGTGGCCAGGTCTCAAGGAACCTGTCGGGTCCGATACATATTACAATATCGATATACACCTTGGACTCATACTTCGACTATGATTACACTTGGGCCTAGCTTAACTGGCCTCAGGGGTACAAAAGCAACGGGCTCTATTACATATACCCTTGTCACACTTGGAGGATAGAATTTGGAATAAAAGAGAGGTACAATTTCCTCTCAGCCAATAGATGGACCATCCTTTAGCAGCCTATACCATTCAGCAGCTCTACCCTTAAGTGATAAAGAGAATAGCTTTCTCTTAACCTAGCTTGATGAAATACCTGCACACTTGAACAACTCGCACAATTCATGTATAAAGAGTAAATGATCACCCAGATAGACAGTTCCATCTCCTGAATAGCAGTTATTCATAACACGTTCAACAATTTTCATAGGTATTTTAAAAGGATCTAATTGAGCAGGCGGTGGTTCATCCACTACCATAATAGAGGCAGTAGTGTTCCAAAATAGGGAACCAAATGGAGACTTCTCTATAACAAAATAAAATAAAAGACAGAAATAAAAACAATACTCACAGCAAAAGTTACCTTTACCAATTCCACTCTTTAATAGCGATTCACTCCCCGGCAATGGCGCCAGAAAATATTATTGATGACCCACAAGTATAGGGGGTGTATTGTAGTACTTTCGATAAATAAGAGTGTTGAACCCAATGAGGAGCAGAAGGTGTTGACAAGCAGTTTTGATCAAGGATTCACTGTAAATACTAGCAAATGGTTTTTCAGGGGTATTTGGTAATGCTGATAAATAAAGTACGAGTAAATAAAGGACAATAATAATAATTGCTGCAAGTGGCCCAATCCTTTCTAGAGCAAAGGACAAGCCGGTTGTGTAACTTATGATTACCAAATGTTCCTGAGGACACACGAGAGTTTCTGTCGAGTGCTTTTGCTTCATGCAGCTAAGTAATCTTCATTGGTTTGATAAGTGTTATAGGGGTGAACCTATGCTAGTGCACTATCCCAACTTGGACTAATACACACTTGTGATTATACCCCTTGCAAGCATCCACAACTACAAGAAAGTAATTAAGATAAATCTAACCACAGCCTTAAACTCTGAGATCCTACACTCCCTGGTGCAATGGTTTCCTAACGGGGGTTTAGGTTTTGGTCGCTCCGGCAACCCCACAATTAGTAGCCAAATACACAATGCATTCCACTAGGCCCATAAAGGTTAAGTATCATGTAGTCGACGTTCACATGACACCACTAGCGAAATAGCACCACAACATATAAATATCAAACCATTAAATATTACTCAACATAGTTTCACTACTAGCATCTCGACTTCTCCCATGTCCTCAAGAACTAAACAAACTACTCAAGAGACATCATATGGATCATGACCAGAAGTGAAATAATGATAAATAACAATCTGAACATAAACCTTAATTCAACGGTTCCACTCAATAGCATCAACTACAAGAGTAATCAACACCAGGAAAGTTTCCCCTAAGAATTGGACAAGATTCAACCCAAGATGTTACAGCGGGATGGCATGGTGATGGTGAAGATGAAGGTGCTGGTGATGGTGATGATGATGATCCTGATGAAGTCCAGCTTGATGGCGATGATGATTGCGACGATCTCCCCTCTCTGAGAAGGAATTTCATCGGCAGATTTCTGCCTATCGGAGAGCTTTCTCTCTCTCTCTCTCTATGTGTTTTCCGCCCCGCAGAGGCGGCGAAGTCTATCTCTGATCCCCTCTTTGGTCTTAGGTTTTTGGGGATGACGATATACGCGAGGGGGCACTGGCAGAAGTCGGCTAGGGTGGCCACACCACTGGGTGGCATGGCCAGGGGCTGGCCCGCACCACCTGGTGGTGTGGGCCCCCGGCTGATCCCCTCGTCCTCCCCTTCTGGCTACTTTCATCTTCTGATAAAATATGAATTTCTGGGTATTTTCTTGGAATTGCCGATCTTCAGAAATATGGTGTCTTGACAGTCCTTTTTTCAGCAGAATCCTGTCTCCGGCAGCAAGTCCTCCAATAATCATCAAACATGTAAAAGCAGAGGAAACAACATAAGTATCACCTCTAAATATGAAATATATCAATGAATAATAGTAAATTCTGATATAAAATAGTGATGCAAAATGGATGTATCATGCGCATTCTGCGTACCATCGGGAAAACTCTTGGGTTTGCTTGTTTTGCACCATAGAATTGAGGCGAACCTTGACAAGGTCAAGGCCATCAAATAAATGCGTCCACCTGTAAGGGCATTTTTACCCTTAATCTTTATTTTGGTATTTGGTGAATACAAGGTTAGAGAGAACTAATTGTTTAAATCAAGTTCATCTACAGGTTAAGTTCTCTCTTCCTCTTATGGTGTCGGATCACAGTACAAAAAGGGAAAAAGGAGTTAAAAAACTCGAAGACGGAGTCCGGAAGAGCGCATCACGGTAGTTCTTCTTTTTCCGGTTTTCGTTCTTGAGTATAGGGATCCCGCACTATTAAGAGGGATCGAAGTTTTTAGTTGACTCATGGCTCAAATCCATACCCATTCTTTTCCACAAAAATGCCACATCTTTTTTACTCCATACACTGCCCAAAAGAAAATCAAAAAAATTCCAGCTGTTTCTGTACGGCCGGTCATACCGGGCTATAGGCCGGTATGACCGGGCATTCACAGTAATCCCGGCCAGTATGACCGGGCTCACAGCCGGTCATACCGGTCATACACAGGTTTTTTTCCATTTGGCCGAGAAACTGGCCGGTATGACCGGGATATTAGCCGGTATAACCGGCCATACACTTAACTGTAGAAAAACGGCTAGTTTCTTCTTTATAAAAGGAAAGGGCACATTTCGTGGAAAGTACTTTTGACCATTCTTTTGAGATCCAGATCTGAGCTCTTCATCCCCCACACTCTCCTATACTCCCACACATCATACACATCGATTCTTGGAGTGTGAGTGATTCATTTTGAGAGAGGATCCACACAAATTGAAGATCCATTCCTCCTCTCTCTTTTCACCGATCAAATTCGTGATTTGAGCCTCGTGTCAAGTTCTTGCTTCGATCTTGTTACTCTTGGAGGTTGAGGACTCCTAGGCGGTAGCGGTCGCCGGGAGCAATCGACTTGTGATTGTCCAGAAGTTTGTACGGGATTGGAGGCCTCCCCAAGGTCTCCACATAGTGGATCGAGCTTCTACTTCGTGGAAGAAGCTCACGGAGAAGAAGGTGTGCCTTCGTGGCGTCGGGGGTCCTTCGTGGTAACCTGCAGCTCTCCAACGGTGACTAGCTTCCCCTCAAGGAAGTGAACATCGGGATACATCGTCGTCTCCGCGTGCTTCGGTTACTTCTATCCATTTATTTACTTTGTGATAGCCTTCGAGCTTGAAGTTTTTTATTTATTTCATCATTTAGGTTGCTTCACCTAGTTTGCATTAGGCCAATTTATTTATCCGCACAAGCCTAAAATTGCAAAATAATCAAGAAAATTTTGTAGAACCTATTCACCCCCCTCTAGGTTACCCTCTCTATCCTTTCAATTGGTATCAGAGCCAAGGACTCTTTTTAAGGGCTTTACCGCCTTAAGAGTGAGATGGTTAACCCCGAGGAGGAGTTAGATCCTAACAAGAATTATTCCGCTCAAGAAGTCAAGGACATGCTTGATGCCCAAAAGGCAAAGCATGAACAAGATAGTCTTGAGCGCATGAATAATCTCATGGAGAGTAAGTTTGCGGAGATGTTTGATAAGAGGTTGCCCGCCGGTGCCGTCGTTGTGTCTTCTTCAACGAAGCCATCATCGACACTGGAGGTTGAGATCTCTTTTGGAGGTACTCCTAAAGGAGACTCCAAGAATTGCTCTCCTTCATCTTATAATGCAGCTCCGTATACCTACCCTCCGGCCTATGTCCCCATGCCTCATATGAATCCTTCGGGGAATCCCCCTAAACTTGATGAAGTTAACTTTTCTTTTTGGAAATCAACTATGCGTTCTCATCTTCGCAGTGTGTGCGTGGAATTATGGAGAGTGGTGGAGGATGGCTACGAGCCCGTGAATGAAAGAAACATGTCTCCGGTTGAGAAGATCAATTGTCAACTCAACTCCACCGCTCTAGACAAGATTCGTCAAAGCTTGAAGCGGGATACATATGATCAAGTTGTCAACATTGAATCCGCCAAGGAACTTTGGGATAAGTTAACCGTTTTGTTTGAAGGAACAACGGCAATTCAAAGACAAAGATATGAAGCCGCCAAGCAAGATATGCAAATGTTTGTTGTCAATGATGGAGAATCAATTTCTAGTGCTTATGCAAGACTCATAGCTCTTAAGGAAAAGATCATTGGCCTTGGTTGTGAGAGATTTGATGACGGTTTTGTTATGAATGATGCGTTCATCAAGAGCAAGTTCATTCAAATTATTTCTCCCCAATATCAAGAGTTAGCTTTCAATGTTAACTTCTTAGATCCTTTACGCCAAATGACACCGGATCAACTTGTGGGATACTTTGTGGCTCATGATGACATGATTAACTCCGCCAATAGGACCAAGGAGATTGCTCGTGCTATGAACAAGACTTCACTAGCTTTGAAAGCCAAAGTTGTCTCATATCATGAAGAAGAAAATGAGAATGAAGCTCATGATGAAGAAGAAGTGATGACTTCAACTAGTGAGCTTGATGTGGACTTGGCCTTCTTTGCCAAGAAGTATGGAAAGTTCACCATGAAGAAAGGAGGTTTCACTAAAGAGAGAAAGCGTTTTTGCTACAATTGTGATGAACTGGGACACTTCTTCGATAAATGTCCTTATGAGAAGAGAGAAGACAAGCCAAAGTACACCAGGGAAATAAGGCCCAAGTTGAAGCCTAATCCTATCAACCTCAAGAATAAAAATAGAGAAGTCAAAGCTCTCCTTGGTACTGAATATACATCCGATGATGAGATAGATGAGGAAGAGGAGAATGTTGTTGGAATGGCTGGTTTAATGCTTGCCGAGCCCGGATCACTTTTTAAGTATGACTACTCCAAGGACTACAAGAGCACCATCAACAAATCCTCCCATACTTGCCTCATGGCTATGGGAGCTAAGGTGACTTCATCCGCTACACCCTCTAATATTAATAATGATGAGTTAGATGAAGATGCTTTACTTGCTAAATTGTATAAAGTTATGTGTTCTCTTCATGGCGAAGCTCGAGCTCAATTCGAATACTTGATGGATACCGTTGCTCAACGCAATGAGACCATTGATGAATTGAATACCCATATTGAAGATGGGGTTCGGAGATACAATCTCTTAAAGCAAGAGCTTAGCGATGAAAAGAACACTTCGTTTATGCTTTCACAACAAATTGAGACTTATGAAAAAGATAAAGTTAAAAATCTTGATACTCTTGATAGATCTCTTGTAATTGCCCAAGAACTTGATTTCTCTAAAAAGGAACTTGAGGCTGCTCATGCTTCTCTTACTAAGGATCTTGAACACCTTGAGGTTACAAGCAAACTAGTCAAATGTGAGCTCTTGAAACTTAGGGAGGATCATGATCAACTTCAAGTAATCCACAATGAAGTTCTTGGAACTATAAATGATCCTATTCTTGTCGATGATATTACATGTGCCTCTAACTCCTCATTTGTTCAAGCATCCCGTGTGGATGAAAATAAGAAAGGGCTCGATAATGTTCTCGCTCAGCAAAAGACAAGGACTCCAAAGCAAGGACTTGGGTATAACCCAAGAAAGAACAAGAAGAATGCCACTCCACCTAAGAAGTTCAATTTTGTTCAAGAGGGGCACAAGATAAATGAGAATGGCAAAAAGAGTGTTGGTATTGGAAAGGTCACTAAGGGCAATCCTAACCATCACTTTGCGGGAGAATTTAATCCATCCTATGTGCTATGTAAGGGCACTAATGGGAATGTTTATGCTAAATATGTTGGTCCCCGAAATGAGTATGCTTATAGTATATATTGCATTTGGGTACCTAAAGTGCTTGTTACTAATGTCAAGGGACCCATTGCAAAATGAGTTCCTAAATGTAAGACTTGATTGTGTAGGGATACTCCTCCGGTGGACCAAAATGGGTGCTTGATAGTGGATGCACAAATCATATGACCGGAGGAAAGGAGGTGCTTGAGCAATTTATTGAAGATGTCAACTCAAACTCAAGCATCACGTTTGGAGATACTTCAAAGGGAAAGGTATTGGGACGAGGCAAGTTGGTAATCTCAAAGGATTTATCTCTTGAGAATATCATGCTTGTTGAGTCCCTCGGTTATAATCTTCTTTCTGTTCATCATCTTTGTTGTATGGGTTATAATTCTTATTTTACTTTACATCATGTGAAAGTCTTTAGGAGTGATAATCTCAACTTGGTTTTCACTGGACATGTTGAGAACGGCCTTTATGTGGTAGATTTCTCGAAAGAGAGCCCTTCCATCCCAACATGTCTAATGGCCAAGGTTGACAAGGGTTGGCTTTGGCATTGCCGGCTAGCTCATGTCAACATGAGAAATCTTAAGCAACTCCTAAAGGATGATCATGTTGTTGGTCTAACCGATGTTGATTTTGAAAGAGATCGTGTGTGTAGTGCTTGTGTTGCCGGCAAACAATTGGGCAAGCAACATCCATCCAAGAGCATCATTTCCACTTCAAGGCCTTTGGAACTTCTTCACTTGGATCTCTTTGGACCTACAACTTATGATACTCTCGGTGGAAGAAGATTCGGGCTGGTCATTGTTGATGATTATTCACGGTATACGTGGGTGTTTCTCCTCAAGTCCAAAGATGAAACTCACGTGGAATTCATTAAGTGGGCCAAACAAGCTCAGCGCACTCATGGTCAAGATATCAAGGCAATAAGGATGGATAATGGCACCGAGTTCAAAAACTATACCATGCAAGAATTTGTTGAAGACGAGGGAATCAAGCACCAATTCTCTGCACCATATACCCCTCAAATGAATGGTGTTGTGGAGAGGAAAAATCGGACTCTCATTGAAATGGCAAGGACCATGTTGAATGAATTCAAGTCACCTCATAACTTTTGGGGTGAAGCCATTGCCACTGCGGTTCATGCTTCAAATCGACTCTTCCTTCGTCCAATCTACAACAAGACCCCCTATGAGCTTCTCACGGGGAACAAGCCTAATGTCTCATATTTCCGTGTCTTCGGTTGCAAGTGCTT